>JACXGK010006737.1:0-27698 GCA_016801125.1 Novumbra hubbsi | reverse complement strand
ACACACACACACACGCACTCTGTCCCATTACAGAGGGGCAACACACACACACACACACTGCCCCCTATTTACCAGCAACCAAACTAGTGACCTCACAAACACTCACACAGTTCATAACTACTGCTACCAGAATTTGTCACACCTTTATCTTTTAATCACATTGATGTCTATAATCACATTTACTATCTATAGGGAGCAGCCGAAAATCCAGCTGCCGCACCCCCCGCCCCCCCCCCAGCTCCTGACGAGGCACAGCCAGAGGCCCCAGATGTCCTTCTAGAACAGGGGGAGGAGCCGGAACTAGAGAACCAGGAAGAGGAAGGGGCGGCTGAAGATGCAGATGCCAACAATGGAGCTCAAGGTAGAAGGGACTGGCCGTCACGCAAAGAACATACAGCAACACCCACCGTATTTTTTGCACTATAGGGCGCACTTAAAAGCCTTTACTTTTCTCAAAAAAACGACAGTGCGCCTTATAATCCGAAGCGCTTTATATATGGATTAATTCAGGTTTTGTTTTCTGACCTCTAAGCGATTTTGTGTGGTACAAGGCGCTCACGGCGCTAAATCACAATGTTTTAGTACGACTTTGGTAAACTACAAAGCCGCACCGCTTGCAGCATTACGTCTGCCGAAGCCAGGCGCGTCGCGGAGTAATACATACTGTGCTTCACCATAATATTACAGTATATTAGCGGTATCAGACTGTGTTTTTACGTGTTACATCTGAACACGGTTGGTAGTTATTGTGAATACGCTCATTAACGTTTGAATAATGTTGAGAGTTATCGTGAACACGTTCAATAAAGTTTGACTGACTGACTTATCTGACTGTTTTTTTTTTTTCGCTTAATGCGCCTTATAGTCCGGTGCGCTTTATATATTAAAAAAGATCGAAAACAGACCATTCATTGACAGTGGCCTTATAGTCTAGTGCGCCCTATAGTGCAAAATAATACGGTAATTATTTATCTTGTCTCTTGCTCACGCCTCTCTCTCTCTTGGTCTTTGTAGATGATATGAACTGGAATGCTTTAGAATGGGACAGAGCAGCGGAAGAGCTTACCTGGGAGAGGGTAAGACTGGCTTCTGTCCCAAATGGACTCCTTGTCACACCTCTGTCTATGACTGTAGACTCATTATGTTTTCCTCAACCTTCAGATGCTTGGACTTGATGGCTCCTTGGTGTTCTTAGTAAGTGTTTATGCACACCCCTAGTTTGGGCTATTTACACTGTGGATGGAAGGGCATGAATGAGTCTCCCACAAAGGGTGGAGTTTGTGACATCAGGATTAGGCTTCTATTGAAGGACTATTGTCAAGGAATTGGAAAGGTGTGTAATTTGCAGCTGCAGTGGTTAAGTTCATTTTTTACTCAATGATGGTGAATTGGCCAGAGGTAGCAAAGCAGCCCCAAAACATTATGCCACTGCCTTAGGTTTATGTAAGGTTATTTGTTTAAAGACAGTGTTGTTCCCACCAGACATAGTCTGGCATTGCAGCAGCATCAGCATTTTGTTGTAATGTATTGTGATGGAAATATATAATAAATTATAAAAATGTGTGCTAAAAGCCCATAGCAGTGCCAGTGTGGGCTATAGTAGCACTGCAGGTACTGAGATGAAAAGTGTTTGTTGTATCTTCAGGAGCATGTATTCTGGGTTGTTTCTCTGAACACTCTCTTCATCCTGGTCTTCGGTGAGTAACTAACAAACACTAGGTCCTCCTAATGTAGTAGCATTCTGAAACTGTCCCAGGAGGACTAGGGCCAAAACCAAGAAGGTTTGATGCATCTGGTTGTTCTTTCCAGCGTTCTGTCCGTACCACATTGGCCACTTCTCCGTCGTGGGACTTGGCTTTGAGGAATATGTAAGAAAAACCTTCTCTATTCTTGACCGGGTTGTTCGAACCCTGAGGGCTGATTGGCTGACAGCGGGGGTATATCAGACCATATGCCAGTGTGGGTTTGTTACTAATGCACCAAGACTATTGGCTGTGTCTAGGGCTGTTCCATGTGGTGTGCCTGACGACAGCCCGTAGCCATGGTGTATTGGCCATATACCACGCCAACACAGTGAATGGGATTGAATGCATTTGTCTTTTCCTCTAGGTTCAAGCATCTCACTTCGAAGGCCTGATCACCACCATCGTGGGCTACATCCTTCTGGCCATGACGCTCATCCTGTGTCACGTATCCTTACGCCCACTGACCGGGATCACTTGCTTTGAGTGTCCGGTGTTTCCCTGGAGGCTGTGTTTGTGTACACCAGTGTGTGTGTGTGTGTTTTTGTGTACACCAGTGTGTGTGTGTGTGTGTGTGTGTTTGTGTACACCAGTGTGTGTTTGTGTACACCAGTGTGTGTGTGTGTGTTTGTGTTCACCAGTGTGTGTGTGTGTCCCTAACTGGCTTCTGTCAGGGATTGGCTGCTCTAGTCAGGTTTCAGAGGTCCCGTCGGCTACTGGGGGTGTGCTACATTGTCGTCAAGGTAACGTGTTGGTTTCCGATCCAAAAGTTGTTGTTTTTCTGTATAATTCTGAAACGGTCACTTATGTACATGCATTATGGGTAAGGTTTAGAGGTTTGGGTTAGGTTAAGTGTTGTTATTAAGGTCCCGTTAAGGGGTTTGGGATACATATTTGTTGTAGTAAATTGTCTCCCTTTACTTGGATAGTAAACCAAACGTGTGTTTGTGTGGATTCCAGGTGTCTCTGCTGGTTGTCGTGGAGATAGGAGTTTTCCCCCTCATCTGTGGCTGGTGGCTTGACATCTGCTCCTTGGTACATTCAGACATATGCCTCCTCAACTCCCCTATTCCCCACCTCCTCACCTCCCCTTCCCGCACCACCCTCTTCTTCCTTACATGTCTCCTGTCCGTCTGTTCTGCAGGAGATGTTCGACGCCTCCCTGAAGGACAGAGAGCTGAGTTTCAAGTCCGCTCCAGGGACCACCATGTTCCTCCACTGGCTGGTGGGGATGGTCTATGTTTTCTACTTCGCCTCCTTCATCCTCCTCCTGAGAGAGGTAGGGTGCAAACCTGGGGCCTATCCTCTTACTTTGTGCCCAAAAGCTATATACAGAATAGGGTGGCATTTAGGACTCAGAGGTAATGTAGGGGTCTGTTGGAATGGTTCCGCCAGAGGGTCTTGGTGTTGATTGGTTCCTGCTGTGTCGGTTCAGGTGCTGAGGCCCGGGGTCCTGTGGTTCCTGAGGAACCTGAACGACCCGGACTTCAACCCCGTCCAGGAGATGATCCACCTCCCCATCTACCGGCACCTCCGCCGATTCATCCTGTCTGTGGTACGACACAACACTCTGATGGGATCAGTACTCTGCATGTGTTACGGCCGCGCTCTAGATGTGTGTGTTACGGCCGCGCTCTAGATGTGTGTGTTACGGCCGCGCTCTAGATGTGTGTGTTACGGCCGAACTTTGTTGTGGACGCGCCCGGCCACTTATTCGTCCGGGTGTCTGGTCATTGTGGAGGTGTGTTCCACGTCTCCTTCAACCCTCTCCTCCCGCCAGGTGGTGTTCGGCTCCATCGTCCTCCTCATGCTGTGGCTCCCCATCAGGGTCATCAAGCTCCTCCTTCCCACCTTCCTGCCCTACAACGTCATGCTGTACAGGTATGACGCGCTGGGGTCCCGGGAATCGAGCCCCAGCTGCCCTCACCCCCCGGGGAAGTGGTTTTTAACCTCCTCCTCCCCCCTCCCAGCGACGCCCCGGTCAGTGAGCTGTCTCTGGAGCTGCTGCTCCTCCAGGTGGTCCTGCCGGCGCTGCTGGAACAGGGTCACACGCGCCAGTGGCTCAAAGGCCTGGTCCGGGCCTGGACCGTCAGCGCAGGGTACCTCCTGTGAGTCCACACACACACACACACACACACACCCCTGTTGACACGCATCCCCTTCACCGTGTCCTGACTCCCCATTCCCTCCGTCCCCGCTCCAGGGACCTCCATTCCTATCTCCTCGGAGAACAGGAGGACAACGAGGCCAATCGGCCTGTCAACAACAACAACAACAACCCAGCTCCCGGCCACCACAACAACAACAACGATAACCCCGCCCCCGCGGTGGGGGAGGGTCTTCACGCGGCCCATCAGGCCATACTGCAACAGGGCGGACCCCTGGGGTTCCAACCGTACCACCGCCCCCCACGCTTCCCCTTCAGGGTGACTGGGACACTCTGCTGAAAGACTAAGACATGAACTATAGATATAGATATATAGATTAAAGTACATGGTGTAACGAGTTATTACGTAACAAAAGTAGATGGAAACCAAAAGCACAAACCGACTCAAAATCAAAGTAAACAATTGAAATCACAGGCGGTTCCGACTTGCCTTTTGACTCGAGGGCCCAATCGGATTTGAGAATTCGAGGGAGGGACAAGAACACACACACACACGCACACGTTAGCCAAGAGTGTCCGTGTGACCAGGTTGCTTTCCTGCCCCAGAACAGGCCATATCAAAGCATGTAGACCCCCGTCTCCATGTACCACCCAACAGTACGTCTTTCTGTCCTGCAGATAGCGCTGCTGATTGGCTTCATGTGTGTCACCCTGCTGATGGCCAGCCTGATGTGTCTGACGTTACCTGGTGAGACACAGTGATGGACGCGCGCACACACACACACACCCCAGAGTTGGCACTTTCTAAATGACATAACACATATTTAAGTGATCTCAATGAGGACTTCTACACCTTGACACAGAGTTCTAGTTTTATAAGTTGTGTGTGTGTGTTAGTGTTTGCGGGCCGTTGGCTGATGTCGTTCTGGACGGGGAGCTCTAAGATCCACGAGCTGTACACGGCAGCGTGTGGCCTGTACGTGTGCTGGCTGTCCATCCGTGGGGGGGCCGTCCTTCTGGCCTGGATGCCCCAGGGACGAACGGTCATCATGCTCAAAGCCCAGGAGTGGACGCTCATGGTAACACCGGTCGGAAAGCCCTGCAGTCAACAATACATCCACGCCGAGATGCGTCGCGTAACCGTGTGTGTGTGTGTGTGTGTGTAGATCCTGAAGACGCTGGTTGTGGCTCTGCTGGTGGCGGGCGTCATCCCTCTGTTGCTCGGCCTGCTGTTTGAGCTGGTCATCGTGGCCCCGCTCCGCGTTCCCCTGGACCAGACGCCGCTCTTCTACCCCTGGCAGGTACGCTGGCGCTGTGGCCCGTAGTTGGCACGGTACCCGGGTGGGCAGGAGGGTACCGGGGAGGTCCGGGTTGTGGGTCAGATGTATGTGTGGCCCAGTGGGGATGGCTTCTTGATGTCATGTTGGACCCCAGGAAGAACAGCAGCTAGGGGGAGCCCAATAAACCAATAACCGGCTAGGGGCCATTTTGTGTGTGTAGGACTGGGCTCTGGGGGTCCTCCATGCCAAGATCATCGCTGCCATCACCCTCATGGGTCCCCAGTGGTGGCTGAAGACTGTCATCGAGCAGGTGGGTGACAACGAAGCTTCCTGTGACAGGACAACCAATCAGAATGGCCTGTGTGTTTAGTGACGCGTCTTTCCTCTGCTTGCCGTTGACACGCGCCCCCTCTCTGCCCACAGGTGTACGCCAACGGCATCAGGAACATTGACCTGTACTTCATCATCCGCAAGCTGGCAGCTCCGGTCATCTCCATGCTGCTCCTGTCCTTGTGCGTCCCCTACGTCATCGCAGCGGGGGTCGTGCCCGCCGTAGGTCAGTGACCGAGGACGCCGCTAGTTGAACGTCCGCCCGGGTTCCTCCCGGGGTACGTGGAGTTTATAGAGGTTCACCACCTAATTGTGCGCTCAGGTATGACTCCGGAGATGCAGGTCTTGATGCAGAGGAGGATCTATCCGTTCCTCCTGATGGTCGTGTCCATCGTCGGCATCCTGTCCTTCCAGATACGACAGTTCAAACGCCTCTACGAACACATCAAGAACGACAAGTAAACACCCCCCTCCCTCCGGAGCCCCGTACACATTGTCATTCATTTCTCAGGGTAATCACGCATTTAGAAACAACTGGTCAGGGAGGAAGCCGCTCGTTGAAGCCCTGAACCACTGTCCGGTCCTGTTGGAAGGGAAAGTTCACTTTTTAAACACGTGACATGGCCCGTAATGTTCATTAAGATTTCCTAGTAAAGGGACTGATAATCTTGCCGCTGGGTGTCTAGGTTTTTGTTGCAGCCTCACATGACCACAGGTGATTTAACTATTCAAGGTCTTGATCAGCTGATTAGTACACACACACACACATTCTAGCTTAGCCTTTGTAAATGCACTAATAAATTGTGACTAACATGTGACCCTTCGCCCCTGTTCCTTCCCTGCAGGTACCTGGTTGGCCAGCGGCTTGTCAACTATGAGCGCAAGGCTCGGGCGGCCAGCTCTGTCCCGCCCTCAAATCCCTTCCCAGAGTAGTCAAGTTTGTGTGAGAGGCCCGGACATTCTTAACCACCTGTGTTCTCCCACGCTCTCAGTCGTTCTCATGCGTTGCTTTAAAGAGCTGCCTGAGAATTGTACATGTGTAAATACTTTGGATGCAGACTTTGTTGTCGGAAATTTGACAGTCTTGGATTAATGCAAATTACCATTGTACATCTTTAAAAAGTGTATGTATATTAATTTATTAAATCAAACTGACAATTTGTCTCTCTGTGCCGTCTTGTCATTTCATAAAACTGAAGATGTCAAATATTCAGTACAAAATAGGGGGTGGTGTGATAGCCTCATCCTTTGGGATGAGATGTGAGTCCAGCATGATTCCAAACTCCTCCTTTAGTATGTCAGGAATCTCTTCATCTGTCAGCTCCCTTGTGGTTTTAGTCACTTTGCCGCTTTCCTCTGAGGGGAAATGAGTGGTGATGAGTCTGTGGCCCATGTAAGTGAGCCTGCTGTTGGGCTTCAGGATGGAGCAGAGGGACTTGCAGAAGAAGATGGAGCTTGGGGAGCTCTGATGGTAGTTGCACATCTCTATGAAGTCCTCTCTGCTCCGTGGATTCAGAGTGAATTTGTATAATTCAGTCCAGAGAATAGTTTCGCTTCTCTCTTCATCTTGCCATTCAAGGAAGTGCATCTCTCCTTCCTTTCTGATCTTGTACATTCTGTGACCTTGCTTTTGGAGTTCTTCCGTTTCTAAGGAAATGGGGAACTCAAAACCTGAACCTCCAAATCCCACGTCACACAGCCACCGGTGCCCACCCAGCTTCACCATGGTGATTAAGTGGTCGAACGGCGGGCCGTACTGCCCGGTAATGGCGTTTTTCACCTGTCCAGATAGGACGGTGACGTCGAATCCCATTTTCGTCAGAAGCCAAGAAAACAACCCGTTGTTCTCGAAACAGAAACCTCCGCGGTAGCGGACAACGATTTTGTCGTAGAGGTGTGGGAGCGCCAGTAGTATCCGTCCGTTGCTGTGAATTGTAAGGTTCTCGAACGGGACCGCCATCAGGTGACTGCGGTGCACGCGTCGGAGCGTATCTAGCGTTGGCCTTGTCGGAACCGCATTACAACCAATTCGGAACAAATACTTTTCAGGATCCATATCAATTTGAGGACTAAAAGTAAGATAACAAAATAGTCACAGTTGTTTAGTTTTATTTAAAATAATAGTTTTAATTTAACTAAAGAAATCTGTATTACCTATGATCCGACTACACTTTGGCTGTGTCTTAAGCAAGTTTTTTTCGGTTTGCATTCTGTCCAGTTATTCTGTCGGGAAGGTCCCGCCTTATTCCTATCAGCTCCACCTTCTCAACGTTTAATAGGTCACCAGATGATATGCCCCATTCAAACCCTTGTATTTAACTCTATGGAGTGTTAGTTATAGAGTCCCAACCAGTTACACCTATTTCAGTAATTTCTGGTATAATCACATCCAGTTTACCCCACCCTGAATTTACATATTTCTCTAAACATTGCGGGAAACATTTTACCACCCATGACAAAACTCATTAAATGAGTTATTTAGTTGCATTACTGATCCATGCAACCTCACAGCAAAGCGGCCCAGTATCATATGTTGTTGTGATGGTCTGTGGAGAAAATCTATTATTTTGCCACGGATGATTTGGAGTATCTAAATGTACAGGCTATGCCGGGCCAGTCGGCCAATGACTGACGCTTAAGGTTTGTTTGTGCAGGTCTTGTCATGTAAAATGTACAGCGTCACCAACATTTGTAGAATAAAAGCGCTGACGTGGAAGTTGTTCAAAAACTATAGATGGTTCTGGTGGCTAGGCCAACTGTGCTGGAACACACTTGGCTGGACTACAGACCGGTGCATTCTAGACAATTATAGCAGATCTTTTTTATAAGTAAACACAAGAAGTGGAGAAAATAGGCTCACAAGTAACGTAGCTTTTGCAGCGTTCTTGCACCCTGGCTGAGATCCTGGTCACTGCATACTGAACGCGCCTCCCAGTCCCACAAAACAGGTGTAAATTGGTGTTCGAGGAGGATGCAGGGCTGCCTAGTCAAAGTTTAAGTGCACGGATGACACTTACCAATCATTTACTAATAATTCCTTGTGCTCCGTTCAGCAAGAGACTTGGAAGTTAATTTGTAGGCTACCGTTTTATAGATTCTTAGAGATTGTCATGTAACTTAATTGTCATCCAAAGTGTATTATAATAAATGAAAATAACGTTTTATTAATCTAAAAGTATCAAGGTTTCTCACCACATCCGGGTTAACAACGTTTACACGTACAACAATTGACATTAAGCAACAGTTTTAAACCGAGATAGAGTGCATCCGTAAAGTATTCACAGCGCTTCACTTTTTCCACGTTATGTTACAGACGTATTCCAAAATGTATTAAATTCATTTTTCAGATATGAATTCTACACACAATACCCCATAATGTTAGTGAGAAAGGTTTGATAAATATTTTTTTAGATTTGCAAAAATTAAGAACGAATTTATAAACATGTACCTAAGATTCACAGCCACAGCCAAAACTTTATTGAAGCACCTTCGGCATCAATTACAGGCAAGTATTTTGTTTGTATGATGCTACAAGCTTAGTACATCTATTTTGAGCAGTTTCTCCCATACTTTTTTGCGGGACCTCTTAAGCTCCATCAGGTTGGATGGCGAGCGGCTGTGCACAGCCATTTTCAGATCTCTCCAGATAAGTTTAATCAGGTTTAAATCTCTCTCTATGAAGAGTACTGGTGGTTACAAACATGTTCAATGCTGCAGAAATTGTTCTCTGCCCTTCCCCAGATCTGTGCCTCTATACAATCCTGTCTCAGAGGTCTACAGACAATTCCTTTGACTTCAAGACTCGGTTTTGTGCTTTGACATGCATTGACAACTGTGGAACCTTATATAGACAGGTGTGTGCCTTTCCCTGAATTTACCCCAGGTGGATAATCAAGTAGTAGACGCATCTCAAGGATGGAAACAGGATGCACCTGAGATCAAATTCAAGTGTCACGGTAAAGGCTGTGAATACTTATGTACTTGTGATTATCTACCTCGTTTTTTTACATAATTACTTCCAGAAAAATAAACTTTTTCGCGTTGAATCTTTTTTGGAATACGTCAGTAACATAACAGCATATGGAAAAAGTGAAACGCTGTGAATACTTTCCGAATGCACTGTATTTTCCTGGTTTTGTGAGGCTATGGTTTGAGTGTATCAGTGGCGCACCCCATCGCATACGAAAGAAACTGCACTGGGGAGTGTCGTCGCCTAAACGTCATGCAAATACTTGTTTCGGTGGACATGACTAGAACTAATAAAACTAAATTTTAAAAGTTGACCTAAGAAACCGGAAACATTAACATATTTATCATAACATGACACTTTATTTATCATTATCTGCAGTGTAGATTGTTCAAACCTACTAAGGAAAGTAACACTTGACAGAACTGGTATCCGTTTTAGTCGAAACCCGGTATTGTGGGAGAGTAAAAAGATGGCGCCCACTCATGTATTGAGATGCTGTCAACGGGGCTTAGCTTGGATACCTGTGATTTTTATCGCCTTAGTCGTATGTTGGTCTTATTATGCTTACGTCGTTGAGCTATGCATTTGTAAGTATCTATACGCACTTTTTATTGCGATTCTCGCTCGGCTTCGTGCCAGCTACATAGCCAGCTTTACTACAATCCACGGGAAGTCAATGGAGCAATCAGCTAGGTACAGTAACTAGGTAACAAAGGGTGGGCTTTAGTTCGTTAACCCAACAATAACTGGTGTCGCCGGGTCTCTCGAATTGACTCGACATAACCGCAAGTGCCCAGGTTTTCGCTAACTGGCTATTTAGTTGGATCCTGCCCAGGTAGTGCTTTGAGTAGCCTAACAAATCGTAGCACCCCTGGATTCGTGCGCTTGGGTATCCATACCATTACTCCGGTATTAGCATAACGCTAGCCAAACAAATTCACCCCTATTATTTTTTCAGACCGTAGTTTTTAAGGTTTTCCTACTTGCAAAAATGTAGCTAGCTATTTCAGTACACAAATTGGTAAAATATGTTATTCCATTTGTTTTGAGTGGGCGTGTCTGAAGGGCGTGGTTTGCAGATTTAGAATTCCTATTGATTCTACGGTCTGCATCCATCGCCAGTCCGAAAACATAATCAGAGTTATGTGTAATTAACGAAACATGTTTTCTTCTTTAATTGATGCCTTGACATATGTTACTGTAATATAACTAAAAGACGTAAGGTTTGAAAGGATTATCCTGTCATTTAACAATGCTCACAGGAAGGCTTGTTTGATAGCAACACATGCTTGGTCCAACACCCACAAAAAAAGACATACAAACCCTAACGTTATTTCATCACCTCCCCTCCTTTCTACAGACACCATCCAAAGCATAGGAGAAAAGAGTAAGTAGTGGATATTGGATGGGACTGATTGTGTACTCGGTGAATGAATGAAATGCACATTAAGGCTCAGCTTGGACACACCGTCTCTTCTGCTTTGCTCACACTTCTAGCCTTAATGCTCAAATCCGTTTTATTTTTTATTAAATGCTATTTGTAATACTGACCGTTCCAACAGGGTTTAAGTGACGTACCCTGCATTGTCTGCGTTCTTGCGCAGAGGTCCGAATTAGCTAACGGAGAATCTTCAGACTTTAGGTTAATTAAGTGTCATGGCCTGTATGTGTATTTCACACTATATTGAAATGTGTTAGCATGACACTAACTTAAATAATTACTTCGTAGGCCTGTTCATAACAAAACATTGTTTGAATATTTCCCACGTTACCTCACTGTTTTTGATTTGCAGTTGTTGTCATGGTTATGAGTCTCCCGGAACGGTCGTTGTGCAATGGCAGTGAGGTCAGACACCTCCGGACAAATAAATGACCGACGTGATCGTTCAGATGTTAGTCACATACCCAGATATGAATGTGTTGTTAATCTGCCTGTCATGCGATTTCAATATGTTCTTACCGGATTTTTTTTTAATCGGATATGACTCAGACTTGCGTTTGATGCTCAGTATGGGGTCCATTTAGAAACCGATGCTGAAATACCACTATGCCTGTAACCATGTAACATTAAATGTTTTTTCCACTAAGCAAATGTTGGGTGTTTTAAGGAGGAACTTCGACATTTTGAAAATGATTTGCAACTTCTTGCAGAACTCGCCACACACTTCCTTTGGCCATAGTTTATTTCCTTTCTCCCAGCCATGACTGTAACAAAAGTCCTTTATGAACTTTATATTCGAATGTTGTAAATGTGGTTCTGCAATTTTTTTTAAATTTGCTTTTTCAAGTGAATTATTTTGTTTTGGTAGTTATTGAATTAGTTAAATAAAACAAGTAAACAAACCCCAAGACTACCAACTGTTACTTATAGTTTTAGACAGAAGTCAATATTCAATGTGGTTGTTCGATCAGTTGCCATACCAACACAAACATTAGAGACTACTGTAACATCTCCTAGAAATGAGTTTGGATTTCTATATAGCCGACAGTGGGCAATGTCCACACACTGTCTTGGATCTTCTAGGGCCCAGTCCCTCTATCAGTTCCATCTGACTACAGTTCTGAGCGTGTGCCCTGTGTTACTGCTTCCTTGAAGCCTGGCATGTTGGTACATCTGACTCTTGTCTCCCGGTGTCTGTTGCAGTCGTCAACATGATGTTCTTCCACCTGTCCTTCGTTATGTTCGTATGGTCCTACTGGATGACCATCTTCACCAGGCCTGCCAAGCCCTCCGACGAGGTACCCAGTCTTTTAAACACGAATGCCCCCCAGAGCATCTAGGGTGAACTCACAAATCCTCCCCGCTGCCGTTGCCAGGGGCTACCTCGTACTAACACCAGGGGGAGGGGCCAGCGTGGAGAACAGCAGTAATTGCAACCGCGCCTCTCTCCTCTCTTTGCCCTCCGTCTCCGGACAGTTCTGCCTGGCCAAAGCCGCAAAGGAGCAGTATGTGAGGGAGGAGAGACCGGAGTCTCAGCAGGAGATCCTGTGGCGGGCCGCCACTAGCCTACCCCTCTACACCCGCACCGGTGCTGGAGGTCCGTCTGTGCGTCTCCCAGGTGATTGACCCGCGCCGTCCCCGAGTGTGTAGCTCACCGCGCCTGTTGATTTGTTGTTGTGTGCAGCGATCCGCTACTGTGACCGGTGTCAGGTGATCAAACCGGACCGCTGCCATCACTGTTCTGCCTGCGACATGTAAGTCCGTTTCCTGTTTACCCCCCTGTCTCTCTGCCCCCTTACCTGCCCTGACTCCGCCTCACTTCCTGTGTACCCACCTGTCTCCGCCCCTGACTCCGCCTCTCTTCCATGTGCCAGGTGTGTGCTGAAGATGGATCATCATTGCCCTTGGTATGTAGCGCCTGTTGGCTGGGCTGGGTGGTGCCTCAGACGGTTGTGACGTTCGGTTCATAACGCCACGTCTCTCGCTCTCTCCAGGGTCAACAACTGTGTGGGATTCTCCAACTACAAGTTCTTCATTCTGTTCCTGTGTTACTCTCTGATCTACTGCCTATTCATCGCAGCCACTGTACTTCAGTATTTTATAAAGTTCTGGACAGTAAGTATTGCTTTCTGGGTTTCTCTAGTCTGTCTGTCTGTGTGTGTGTGTGTGTGTGTGTGTGTGTGTGTGTGTGTGGGTGGGTGGGTGGGTGGGTGTGTGGTTCGTTCCCCATCATGCTGATCTAAGGGTTCTACACGTTACATGGTGTTTTATTGAATATTTCCATAATATCGACAGACAACGTGGAGTGGCGTTGTCCTGTCAGGGGACTCACAGCTGTATTTGTGATTGGCTGTGATGTTCACGTATTGATTTCCTGGCTCGGCCAGCGTTGTTGGAACGCTTGCGACAAACACACAGAGAACGTTTTAGCGCTGTTCTTTACGGCTCTTTCTTATTCTTAATTCCTGTCTTTCTGCTCTGTGTACTCCTGCGTCCTGGCTTGGCCTCCAAGCTTTTCACTTTCCCATGTTTCCCTCCTTCTGACGCGGGTCGCGGCGGGGATAATGGCCCTCCGGATCAGAGCCAGGAAAAAGGTTCTCGTCTGTCAGTCGCCCAAATGGGACATTACCTTCTCAGCACATTTCACTTTCCAGTATAACATTTACCAGCTCTTTGGCAGTTTACTAAAGAGGGAGCACCTCCCTGCAAATAAAAACTTCTTGAGTGGTGAAAACTTGATGCGTTTATGCAGAGCTGTCCAGAGCAACGAGGAGAGCTTATTCATCCACCTGCTGGGCTAGCCTTAACAGAAGTTATGTACTTATGTCCCTCTTAAACCCTGCTCTGACAACCCTCTCTTTTACTCTTTCACCATTGCGATAATCAACGTTGTTAATGGTACACTTTAAGCCCATATAGACCATGTCACTTGTTACATGTCGTTGAACATAAATTGTGAATGCAGTCTTCAATTCACACTGTCAACGAGTCCCCCCCGCCCTTCCCTTTGCTGTGCCGGATGGTGAATCTCGTGCCGGGCAGGGCAATGGGCAGACCACTGACCTGGAAGCTTTATGTACTTACTGATGATGCTGTTTTCCTGGTGACCAACACAGCATTGTGTTTCATTGAAGAAAAAAAAGGAGAAACATATGATGCAAAGTCTCATGAATTTACATCAGAATATTGTAGTGTGTTGTAGTTCACATTGGCACAACGCTAACTTGGAGAATATAAAGACGTGCCGTATACTACATGTCAGACGATGTCTCTCTTGTGGAAGCACCTCTCCATTCCGCCATTCCGACACACCCTTTCGTCCATTCCACTTTCTTCCATTTTTCCTTTCACGTCACCTGACTCCTCTTTGACTTGTTAACCGGTCGCCCCCACCCCCCCCTGAATCTCCAGCTTGTCTCTTCCTCGCCTGGTGTCTAACAGTCTTGTCTCTGTTTGTGCTGAAGCTTTGTCGGAGGAAATCGGCAGAGCATTGCCCCAAGGTAACCCCGCCCCCTCAGCTGTGTGTGACGTACCCCTGTGGATTGTGTTGTGTTACTGTGTGTGTGTCTGATATTTGTGGTTGTTTAGTTGTTCGGTTGTTTGTATGTAAGTGATTACCAAGGTTCAGTGTGTTTCTCTCTCCACCCTCTCCCTCTACATGGTTTTTGACGTCTAGCCCCCCCCTCCCCCTTCTCTCCTCAGAATGACCTCCCAGACACTCACGCCAAGTTCCATGTCTTGTTTCTATTTTTTGTGGCGGCCATGTTCTGTATCAGCATTCTCTCTCTCTTCAGCTACCACCTGTGGCTCGTAGGGAAGAACCGCTCCACCATAGGTAACACACACACACACACTGTTCGTCTAAACCCACTTAGTCTCTTACACGCTCATTCCACTGAACCCTTCTCTTTCTTAGAGGCGTTTAGAGCTCCCGTGTTCAGGACAGGTTCTGATAAGAACGGTTTCTCTCTGGGCTTCCGGAAGAACATTGCCCAGGTGTTTGGAGACGAGAAGAAGTTTTGGTTTCTTCCCATCTTCACCAGGTTGAAGGCATTTATATTTACCCATCTTTTGCTTCACACCATTTATATGTATACAGGGCCTTTGGAAAGTATATGTTTGCGTTATAGACCATAGAAATGTATTCTCGATTTAATCTTTTGGGGTGATGCATCAGAATATACAATTCAGGTGTGTGGTGTGGAACAGCTGTCAGCCAGTCAGCATTCAGCACTTGAATCCCCCTGTGTTTTTCTGTATTGGTACAGTCAGGGAGATGGACAGACCTTCCCAGCGCGGCTGGTCAACGTTGACCCAGAACAGCCCACGGTCATTCTGCAGCCGGAGACCAATAAAATGTGAGCAAACATGGTAGTTCAAACACTGTGCTTACTTGAGAACCTCAACCCTCCCGTTTTGAAGGTTACGGTATGACATCATCAAAACGTTTTCTGCTATGTGTTATCAGAGTCCTGTAAATCGATAACTTTTTCCCCAGTACTGACGATGGACAAACCCGGAAGATCAACGAGTCTCAGAACCATGTCCAGGTCAACGATCAACGAGTCAACAACGCGACAAAACGCCAGGAATGTGATCCCATGCAGTCTGGTAGGTGTCCGGTCAGGACCTTGCCCACCAGTTAAAATGACCTTCTGAAAAAGGGTGACGATGGTAGCTAATGCATCCGCCTCTGTGTTCCAGCTGAGACTGTCACCATCTCCATGGAGACAGAGTCATTACGAGGTGAGCCAACCAGGATTCCTTTCTGAAGATGTGAAAATTCAAACTAACCATGTGTGTCATTCATGCTTTGCTTTCGGTTCCCCGTCTCCTCAGGAGAAGAAACCAGCCACCTGATATGATGCCTTAAGTCGTGTAATGCTTTGTTTATCACCATGGAAACAGCCTCCTGACCCATCCCTGTACCCATGAAAACGGCCCACTCACAAAAACGCAGTCCTTTCACTGATCGCTATGGAAACGACCGCCTTGTCCTTCGATCCGAGTTACACGCACACACGCACACACACACGCATGCATGCAGAAACTGAGGGACATGCACAGCCTGTTCTTAATGGACTGAGACCCCAAGTGTTTCACCAGGAGTGGTGGTGGATCTCCACATCACGTGATGACAGCAGTGATGTTGATGATGACAGAAAAGGTAGCCCAATATTCTCACCGCTGAATAGGGACCGCCTGTGCCAAAATCTGATCGACTGTCGCTGGAACCGACGAAGATGTGATCTACTGCGAGAAAATAGATTATTCACCCAGTCTTTTTTTAAATGGAGCAGGAAACGGATATCACCAGGACTGTTAAAACTGTGTGGGAAACATTGTTTTGTTTACACGTAGTATTGTGGAATGTTTTAATGGTGCAATTAATAGACGAAGAGGGGTGTCAAAAACCCAACCTGGACTGAAACGAGAAGGCCTAAGGGATCCAGTTCTGATCCATTTATGAAGTAGGGACTGCTACCTAGTTTGATAATGTCATAGCACAAGACGGTGCTTTGGCATTTATGTTATAATGTTCATCACTTTATGGTGTGTGTGTGTGGACAGGTGCTGGATTTAACAGGATCAGCTAATTCATGTTAGGTAATGGGTGTGGAACTCTGGACCCCATTTACTTTAATGCACTACTGAGAGTTAAGATTCATTCACAGGTTCCTTCTGGACCCCGAGGGTCTTTTCCTGATCCTGATCCACAGCCTGTTGACTGATGATTGTTTGATGTTTCACCTGCAACCTTGAACTTCACCTTTTGTGAGGGGCCAGGTCTCAAATGACACCCTGCTTCTCCATTTGGTGCACTTGCTTTGAACATAGCTACATGGGTTTAGTAGTTTAACTAGTGTGTGATTGGGGTTCAGCCTTAGGTCGCCTTTCCTTTGCCAAATATAGGGGCTGACTAATAGGCAGCTCTGTCTTCTGATCTGGGCGTGTTTACAACAAACTGATTGGCTGATGGCCGTTTCAATGCAGTAAATGTTTGTAACCAGTTTTTATTTGAAACAAGGCATGTCGGGGGTTTATGGAGAGTACAGCATGGGTAAGCGCTGCGTCGTGTTGAAACACAGCTCTTAGCCGTGCTATATCGGCCATATAGCACACCCCCAGATCATGCATTGTTGCTTAATGTAGACCATAGAATGGGAATGTCTGTCTTGCATTCTAGTCATTCTGACGGTGTGCTCGATACCTCTCTGCTCTCGCGTCGTTGACGAGTGACATGGAAACCAAATGAATTCTGTCGTCGTTGTGACTTGATGCTTTTAAGGTTTACCGGTGGGTGTCGCTCCGTCAATGCCGGGTCCACCCTGCAGTACTTTCGCTGACCAGAAGTTGGCGGCGAATCGGCAGTATAGCGACCCTTTTGTACAGTGCTTCTTTCCTCCAAAACGAGGTGCCTCCCAGTTTGGGTCTTGTGTTTATCCCTATGTATCATAATCCTACGAGATTTCTAGTGTTATTTACCGGGCTTCCCAAAATCGCTGCGGGTTGGCCAGGAATTCCGTTAAATGGTTTTGGTTCTACTTAGACCGTTTGGAGAACCATTTCTTTTTCCCCCTGATATGGAACGGCCTAACGAGAACCGCCCGCCCTGTTTGTTTGTGGTTTCCCCGTGTGTATATGAGTTTTTGTTGCTTTTTTATTCTGAATGTATTAAACATAGATTGAAAGGACTTTACAGTGATTGCGTTGGGTTCAGTTCCAAATACATTTTTTTAATGTGGAACAAGTAGATTAATATAAGCAATATGTCGCCGTCACATTGCTAATACTGTTTCCACGTGTGGGCTTCGGTCCCCGGTTGATTGGCAAGGGGTCGAAATTGGAGTAAGTCTTCTGAATTGACCTTATGACCGAGACAAATGTCATTGTTTGTTCACCCTCTGTCTTTCAATGAGGCAATGAACTTTAGAGGTTATGTCACTGAGTCTAATAATCTTGGTGGAACATTATATTTGATTGTACCGTTCTTTTACTATTTGAAGCCCACGGGCATGGGACACATTTGTTTACCTACATTTATATCTTCAGACATTTTAAGCTTCAATTGGTCACAAATGATGAAAGATGTTTTTACTGAGTGCTGTTCGAGTTGAAACAACCTGTGGAGTGGAGGCTGCTGGGTAAATCAAACGAAGACCCTGGGCCACGCCATCAATACATTCGTAACTGTATATTTATTTTTCTCATGTAAGATTTGGTTCTTGTCGAACAACTCAAATAGATCAGAATTGGTTTTATTTTGTTTTTTTATAGTGATTCATTGATATTGTTAAATTCAGTCATTAAATCACACATTTTATATTGGAATGAATAGGGCTATCTGGCCTACTAAAACAACTATAGCTATGGCGTAAATATCATAGTGTAACTGGGAGGGATACCCTATTATAACTATGAATTGAATGTTTTAACAATGGAGTGAATGCCAAATTAGAGGGAAATTAAATTCCACATATTGGTCTAGATGCACAATGTAAAAATGTTTCCTATACATTTTTACAAGGGGAAGATGAATGGTAAGTGAAACTCATGCATGGGAAGTTATTAATTAGGTTGGGTTAGGCTATTCCCTGTCGTTTTCAACGTGGATTTTATTTACGGTTAGGCTTCTTTCACGAAGGCCCGTGATTCTCATTCTATACCCTTGATTTTTATTATGATCGATTTTTCTACAAACGATCTATACTGAAGACATGTTTTTTTCTGCGATGGAATATTTTCTATGATTTGTACCAGCCAATGGAGACATGTAAACCCATCCCACATTGTTAAGACGTGGTCCAGTTGTGCATTTCTCTGACATTGGTTACATGGGAATTATATCAATGCATTGGAATCAAATTGCTGAAAAGAAGATAGTGAATTCTGATTAACATTTTTTTTTCAGAGGAAATCCGTGCAAAAAAAGAAAAAGTAAAAAGAAAAAAGTCCAATGTCACTCCTCACTAGAGGAAAAAAGACTACATTGCTCGCTAAGTACACAGGTGATTTTATTTCACTGATAATTGGATATTCCAAGATCGGAGAACGCACTTGAACGTAACGAGAGGGATATTAATCCGCCCTCGACGTCTGCGTCTACGAAACATGTTTGTATTTCCTGTATTATGACGCAATTCACTGTTTTCTATTTCTTTAGGTCTTCTACGCGACATTGCAGCATTTATACACTGAGACGAAGAAATTGTTCTCTGATATCTTGAGCTTATGTTATTACTTTTTTCGGTTGAAAAAGACATGGCCTTCAGTTGAGATTTTTAAGCATGTGTTATTGTAAATAGTTAGACGGTGGTGGTAAAAAAAAACAGCCATGCTGTTTATTTATCTGCGCCTGCTTTACTTTATTTATACCTGAGAACTCTCTCAAACTTTTCCACCATTATAGCTGAAGCCGTTATAGTAAATTCTGTCATAACGGAGGAAGATTTGAATCTTTATGGCGGATGATATAACTCACAACAGTGTCTTTTTCATGTACCGTGCCGATGTATTTGTACTCTGCTTATTGCAAACTGGATCTATTTATTTAGTCCCAAACGTTTTCCAATGTGTGTTCTGTGTGTGTGTGTGCGTGTGTTTGTGCGCGCTAAGACGGTATATTGATAATGTTTTAACAAAACGTCCACCTTTTTTTCTTATCAGACTATTCTTTCCCACATACCTATTTTGTGCATTTAATATGCCTCTATAAACTATTAACCTAAACTTTTTGGCGGATTTACACGTGCAGTGCACGTGTACCTTTCTAGAAACTTGGTTTCCATGAACTGACCGCTGTTCTAGTTTTAGGGTTGATCTTTGGGTTGTACAGTCTTTTATCATCCTAATGTCATTATAAGGGATTCCATATATGCATAGAAATGCATATATATACGATATATAAATATATAATGCAAAAACAATTAAGGGAACACTTAATAAAGGTCAATGAAAATCAAAATCACCACCCGATTGAGGCTGGATTCAAACTCTAAAAAATCTAAGTAAACAACTGAAACCACAAGCTGTTCCAATATACGAATTTCATCCCGAATGCGCTCCTGACAACGTCTGGGCATGCTCCTGATGAGACGGCGGATGTTCTCCCTGTGAAACTGCTTCCAGACCTGGGCTGGGGCTACGTGACAGTCGATGTGCCAATACAAAACGTCCTAGAGGTTCTCAATTGGATTCAGGTCCGGGAAACGTAGGGAAGAGCAGGATATGTTGTCACACTTTTCACAATGTGCAACATCTACAGGGAACAATCACATTGGTATAAATGTCCTACCAAATGAAAGAAGAAAGTCTTGGGCACATATTTTGTGTTCATTACATCTTCACATCTTATTTCATTATGGAGTTGTAGACCGTTAAAAAGTGAATGTGCACTTACGACAATTTGCCACACATTAGAACACAACTAATTAATTGTGAATATAGATTTTTATTTCAATTCCAAAGCCAAATTCAACTTTAATTCACTTGATCCATTTACTCTGGCGCAGATCCACAGAAAATTGTTGAAATTGGAAGATAACTTGTTGAAATGCTAAAATAATTAACTAAACAGACGCAGTGTCTAAACAGCAAGGGTGTCTGAATTGCAACCTTCTCTCTGGCAACCTATTGATAATACTGAGTTAGAGTACGGCTCCAAACTTCACGTATATATAATAATACATTCACAGTTACATTTATTACTATTATCAGAGCTGATTACACAACATAACAATGTTTCGTAGCATGTTCTATTTGTCTGTGTATACATCACATGTGACAACTTGCCCCAAGGTCATTGAAACAACTTTCCCCAAACTGACAAGTGTGCAAATGTTGGCTAGATCTCAAGGTTATCTTAACATAGGACTGCAGCTAAAGTTTCTCCTCTACTCAATGCTAAATCATAATTTTTAACATTCATTAACAATACTTTGCATAAAATGTTAAGTACCAATGTTTTACTTATGATTAGGAAAAATTAGAAACCTGTGCTCACCTGAGATTACAGTGACCTTGATCCCATGTGAACCGGAGGTTGACCATAGAACCTGTAGTCACACAAAGTAGCTATTTGTTTAGCCATTTGTTTTTTGTGAAAGCAGCTCTATTTTTGTAAGGATTAACAGTGTGATAACTCACCTGTGTGACAACTTACCCCACTCTCCCCTATGGGCCAGTCAATCCTCATCCAGGCCTTCCTCATCCAGGAACTTCCTATACCCGCATGAGGACGGGCATTGTCCTGCACCAGGAACCCAGGGCCCACTGCACCAGAGCCAGGTCTGACCATGAGCATTTCCTCCCCGGTACCTAACAGCAGTCAGGGAACTGTTAGCTAGCCTGCTGTAGGTCATTTTGTAGGGCCCTGGCAGTGCTCCTCATGTTCTTCCTCGCTGCTGGGTTAATGCTCTTCCACGGCCCTGTCCAGCTCTCCTGTGCAACAGCCCGTCTCCTGGGATCTCCTCCGTGCTCTTGAGACTTTGCAAGTTTATAAAGCAAACCTTCTTATGACGGCACGTATGGATGTTTCATCCTGGAGGAGCTGGACTACCTGCACAACCTGAATGGGCTACAGGTACCATGCTACCAGTAGTGGCAAGGACCCTAGCAGCAAGGACAGAGCAATTGCCTGCAAAAACCATTCCCATTTTGGGGTTGTCTTGCTGTTGTCTCTCCAGTGCACCGGTTCTCACTTTTATTTGCACCAAAACAGGGGACATTGATTCACAATAGCTAATGCTTCGAAACAAGATAGATTGATAATCCTAAGGTTTAATTGAATTGGTGTTATATTGGGATGTTTACATGTTCCCTTAATAGTTTTGCAATTAATATATAAGTCCAGGTTTTTTTAATCAGCGCTTCTAATTATCCTATTCATCGACATCTTCGTCCATGCTTTAAAATATTATTTGGAAATGTTTGTGAACGAGTGGAAACCAGTATGACTGGTTTGGTGTAGGTAATATGAGTTCTGCGTGTGTACCCTCGGGTGAATAGCCTCTGTGCGGTTGATCTGCCTGAATACACACACCTCAGGCGCTCTGAAAACTCCAAGAGGCAATCGCTTCAACCGCCCACTTTTCATTAAATCCAGGTCGTGCAATGTGATTCAGATCGTGCCAAATGTGACTGTGCCGGGTAAGATGTCTGGATCACGCTGTTCTGGACAAAAGAGCACGGATTGCAGTGTATGATGTAGGAGTCAGCCAAGTACACACCCCGAGACGGTCCTGTCCAGACCAGACTAGGATACCCGGGAGATCTGTTGCATGTCAATCTTTAGATGTGTTTTCACATGTTGCTCGGGGATATTGGATTTAGAAAAGAAATAAAGAAACACAGAAGACAAGAGATATTTTCTATGTTTTCTTTCAAGTAGCAAACACCAACAGACTTTATATTGTAATGAGACCCGATCAGAGGCATACAGGGTCGGATTTTGGGAAAAATGCAGTCAAGAAACCACGGGTGAATATAATCAGTTTGGTGGGTAGATGTGAGAATATTGAGAGGTCTACAATGGAAACGTATGAATGGTTATATTCAGCGACCTTTCTCTCCGTGTCACATGTTATCAGCGCTGAATATTGTCTTTGAGTTGAGAAGCTCAAGGCCATGTTATAAGTTACCCTACCCTAAAATAGTCGTTGATCTGTTTCTCAATAATTGGAAGCAAACGGGACAGTTTAACCTGTATAGGTCTCTGATTAATTTATTCCTTGGTCATTATAGAGGAGAATAGAATGAATGCAAACTATACGTTGGTTTAGAACCGTACAGCCTAAAATACAATTATAGATTATTTATTTGTGATTATTTATTATGAGATAATATATACATAATATATATAGATAATATATAAGTCCATATATATATATATATATTTATATAAGTCCGGGCCAAGATTATAGCCGCATTACGACCGTGCATCCATTCCCTCTGGGTAGCGGCGGTGTGCATGTGATGGATAAAGTCTAGCTCGAGCTCCTCAGGAATGCCCCCTGGCCCCTCCTCTTTCGCCAATCCCCCTCCCTCTCTCTCTAACTCACACCAATCCCCTTCAGTTAAGTGGACTCCCTTGTCTACTGCCTGCGACAAAACTACCACAAGCCTCAGTAATTATGTAGTTTTTCTTTTTTTTTTTTACACAAAAAGTGTTTACGTTTTCCTAGAGGAAATTGATGAATACTGCTCTCAGCCTTCTTGTGCGCACGTTTGCATGGTCTGTCCCGCAGCGCGGAAGCGTTCGGTGGCACGTTGAACTGGGAGACAGAACTGTTTGACTAATGATGCGCGCTGTGATTGCATAATCGGTCCAGAGATGGGGTGAATCCGAAACAACTAGTCGAGGCAAAACTGCTAGTTCCCAGAAAGACGATGTAATGCTGGGAGGAGCTCAACTAGGCCAATTTCAACTTAAAACAGCGATTCAATGACTTCTTGGCGTCCGCGTTGGCTAACGTTGGATATTTGTTTATACATTTTCTATCACTGACTGTAGCAATCCTAACCCGCGAGGTTAGGAACTGGGATATATATTTATATATATATAAGTTTTCGTCACGGTCTCCCTGTACTTGCTCCAGAATGTCTAACCGAACCATCGACCCATCCTGCAGGGACAAACCTCCACTGGCCATCGATATCATTCTCCGTGAGTCCAGACAAATATCTATGCTTTCCATAACATTTTACCATGACCGAAAACTTTCCTTTTCTCCGTTATTTTTTCAATGTATACGTTTAGGCCGTAGTTTGACCGCCTGGTTGCACCTGTAAAGCAAGTTCAATAATGAAATTGCATTGATTCGTAGCTGGGCTACTGAACGCCCAAGTATCATTGTTGAAAAAACCCCAATTTGGCGGATTTGGCTGCATAATACAATATACAATCTGGTATCCATTTAGTCCAATCTTAATTAACAAAATTGTAGTGAGTCACTTGCAAAATATGTACTATACTTTTCTTTACCTTCTACACGGCTTGGGTGGGTTGTCTTTTTCCTGTTTCTTTTGTTTTCTTAATTTGGCAATTACTTCAGTGTGATATACACATTGATTTTAATAGACTCAAATCTGTATTTTACAGAGAAGATAGATTGGGGTAAGATGGTAATAAAACCAACACTGCACCTGGGAATTGAACGACTGCGGTGGAACGACAGTTACAATAAGACTTTTTGCAGATGTTTTCGTGTTGGAGGTGGTGTAACTGAATCTCTGAGCCATGATATCGCACGAAGCAGTGTAGCATAGGCATGTTGGTGTTTCTTACCAATGGTAATCAGAGCCTCGTACCTCAGAGTCTCTCTCTACGGGACATTTGGCAGCATATTACTATTTTCACGTATATGTTTCCCAGCAATAGACGAAGGCGTTGTGTTTTTTATCAGTTCGCACTCAAACCAACTCTCCCCAATCCAGGGATGAAATGCATGTATAGCAGTGGATATTTAGTTTGTCTGTATGTAAAAGTTGCTCTTGCTGACGGGAAACCTTGAAGTTCAGTGACATATTAGCAACCAGGATATTTCCCAGGATGTAGTTTGCCCCATCATACAGGGGTGTTCCATAGTAATGTAAACCTGGGACACTAACATGTAGATTCAAATGTTATGGAACACAAGGTGCCATTACCTTTAAAATGAACACACTTTATTAAACAAAATGTGTTCTGGGCTCTGTTGACCAATAGAAATTCCACATTTTAGGGTATGTACCCCAAATCCCTTTCAGTCAATAAGTGTTGTGAAAAACATTCCACTATTACTGAACACACATAGTAGACATTTTGCTATTGTACAGTGCAGTAATTTGACACATTGCCCCTTAAGTTGTAAGAGATGGTTAGGTTCATTTTACTCATGGGAGTTAGCGTTAGCTAGGGTTTAGTTCATTAATAGTACTAATTCTGACTAAATTGCCAGTCTTTGACCACTTGTGTGTCTGCGGCCTGATAGCTTCATCCCGGGTAGTATCGGGGAAAATGCCATTCCAACTCAAAAAGATGCAAGAACTTCAGAAGTTGTAAAATCAAATAGAACGTCATCATGAAGCCGGGAATGAACGTCATCATAAAGCCGGGAAGTTTCTGCAGAAAAGACCAGAGTATATTTCTCGAAAACACACATTTATACCATGTCTTCTCATGTGTTATTTAGGTCATCCCTCTATGATGATTTCAGGGAATGAGTGAACCTATTCTTCAAACCTGGCCTCGGGAGATCCCAAAGGCCTGGGAAGAGTTTAAGAGAGGCAGGGTGATAAAATGGTGATTGGATGCCGTCCAAGAAAATTAGTTCTAGGGAATGATGATTTCGCATTTTAGTGTTCTTTGTTTTCTAGTGTGCTTCTACTACCACTCAGTACATACTTGATTATATGAATAGATGTTGTTTAGCATTATTTATAAATACCTGCAGTTTAATACATTTCTGGCTTATGAGTATATGACATCTTATGGATTACTAAAATATTACTTCTATAATACTATGATTACTTAATCGATTCCTTGTGAAATCATTATGTAAAACACCAAAACTCCCCTACAGTAGAAAAAAGGTTTTTGCATTGTTTTATTGGGTTGTTTTGTCGTAAACACTTGAGTTTCCTTTCCAGTTGTACAATTGAGTTTTTTTGGTAAATTCTTTTTTTTTTATTACATCATTGCAAGTGAATGAGAGGACAGGAGGTAATGAATTGACCGGAACTTCTTGCTATGCTAGCTTTAAACTCAAGAGCCTAGGAGAACCTAAGAGAACCCTTGTTGTGATGGGAGTAAACCTTAGAGAACCAATTTTTTGATGGGACTAGACCTTATAGAATCCATGTTGGGATGAGAGTAAACATTGGAGAACCCATGTTTTGATGGGAGTAAACCTAAGAGAACCCATCTGGTGATTGGACTAAATCTAAAACCGAGAGCCAATGACTTCAGGTGAAGCTCCTGCGCAGTTTGTCAGCTTGTCACATGAATCGCTCGTTTGTCATCTAAAGGCCAGTTTAGCAGACACAGACTCATTCTAGTCAAGCACAATTCTAGTCTATTTTCTTCTAAACTAGGCTTCATCTGTGAAAAAGTGTGTGTCTATCTGTCATCTTCAAGACAAAAAAGTCAGGAAGAAATGTATTCATTTTATGTAAATACTGTAGTTCTTGCTTTGTGTCCTTGTAAAAATTCTGGATCGCAAGATTTACGTGGCTTTAGGAAGAATAGATGCTGATCTTGGAGGGTATCTAATGTGGATCCTGAGAAAATACTACCTGGGGATTCCTTTTCACTCTCCGTATTTAGAGTTGGACGTCTTCGGGATCCTCCTGTACTCTGTGCTGACCTTCATGGCAACCATCTCCATGCTGGTCTACATAGAGGAGTGTTGGTACATCTACCGGAAGGTTCCTGCCCAAAAGAAGAGCGCCATCATCTGGGTCAACGGTGCAGCGCCGGTGAGAATAGAACACTTATTAGGAACCATATTTATTGTATTTTTTTTTTTAACAAAATAATTTTACATGTAAGTATGTCCAGGTCAGATTCTTGGTAGCAATTAAGCAATTTTGGTTATTTTGTTGGTTCGGGATTTGAACCAACAACCGACTCCTTTCATACCCCCCCCCCCCGGTTATTACTCAGTGTCTACTCTACAAACCTATTGCAAGAAGAACCAAATGTTGCATAACAGTATTTACACAGCACGGTTCTGTTTTTTTGGACTGGTCTTAGATCTAGTTCCCAGGAAACCTTTCTAACAAGTTTGACTTAATGTTTCCAACTTAAAAGTGTGTGTGTGGGGGGTGAGTATTGTTAATCAAGACACTGTGCAAACATTGAATGATTCCCAGGCTAAAGCGTGACCTCTTTGTATGTCCATGTGTATGTCAGGTCATCGGGACCATGTCCTGCCTGGGGATGTGGATTCCAAGGGCCACCATGTTTACTGACATGACCTCGGCCTGGTACGTACCTCATCCTACCCTGTCCCCGTCTCTCCGTATGACCTTGATTTTCCTGTCTGGATACGTTCCATTTTGTTCTCGCATCCCTCTCCGGCTCAACCTTACATCACTTCCTGTGTCGTCCTGGGTTCCCGGATGTCCAGCCAGATGAACCTAGGTAGCAGGCGGAGGGGATTGGAGTGCATACGGGATTGTTTCCTTTTTAAACACGAGGTATCACATGATTCTAGGCTTTTGGCTTCATCTTGATATCTTAACCCTCTCCCAACATAACTGGCCAATTCTAGTTGTAACCTATACATGCCACCAGTGGTTTTGGGTGGGAGCGAGCACACACAAACACAGGGGTCTTCGACAAAATAGGCTAGGATCAGAGTGTATACTCCTGTACTTCATTTGAAAAGCTGTCTCCTCCCTTCTCTCTCTCTCTCCCCTCCTCTTCCTCTCTCTCTCCTTCGCCATCTCTTCTCGGTGTGTTTCCGGTAGTTACTTTGCCATCGTGGTGTTTAAGTTCCTGGTGCTGATGATCGAGGAGGTGGGTGGGGATGAGGCGTTTCTACGGCGAGCAGTGAAGAACAAACTGAGGATCAGTACAGGACCCTGCTGTTGTTGCTGTCTCTGCCTGCCCCATGTTGACATCACCCGGTAACACACACGCACACACACACAGCGCCCCATGTAAACATCACACGGTAACACACACACACACACACCCCCCATGTAAACATCACACGGTAACACACACACACACAGCGCCCCATGAAAACATCACACGGTAACACACACACACACAGCGCCCCATGTAAACATAACACGGTAACACACACACACAGCGCCCCATGTAAACATCACACGGTAACAC
>JACXGK010006736.1:0-18220 GCA_016801125.1 Novumbra hubbsi | reverse complement strand
GTTAGTTAGTCTCTTCTGCATACAAAATATAGACATGTAAACACACACCTATATGCACACATTCTCTCTCACACACACACAGACATCCCAGGTCAGTGCTGAATTCTGAGTGTTTCTCTTTCCCTGCTCCCTCCTTGCTGTACTGTAGGTGGGTGTGGATGTGAGGAAGGGAGCTCAGTCTGTGTCACGCACCAGTCTGCGGAGAGTGAAACATTGAAACACACGTTCTCAGTCCTCAAGGTACGGGACACACAAGTATTTCTCTGTATATTCTAGTGGTTCAATAGATGCTTGTGGAAGTATGTATCAAGTCAACCCTAATGAACCCTAATAACCCTAATAATGACAACCCCAGCGAAATACTCACTTAAAAATATGTTTCGAAGTTAAGGAAAGAATTCGGTTTGTTTGTCAGAAACATGAGAGCACGTTTCCATGCATTACATTCCACCACTTCCGAATGAGAATTAATCTCTCAATATTGTGTTGTTTATTTTTTCGTAAATTTTTGGTGAAGGGATTATTTGGTTGAATAGATTGTTATTTTGTTTGGCTGCATCTGTTCTTTTCCCTGAATTTAGCAAGGGTTGCATTCTATTGCCTACAGATTGGAATGTGATTTCTCCATATGAAAAATCTGTTGCGTCATGTGCCAACTCTGGTCTGGCCCCTGTGCTCTGGAAACAGCTTGCAAATACAGTGAAGGGAGGGTACCTCAGGCTTTGTGATGACGTTATAATGAGGACTTTAGTGATATTATTTTAAATTGTAAATTGCTACCATATACAATTTTTTACCAGAATGAAACTCTTAGCAGCCTAATCATTGTAAAGAGCCTAAGCCTTTTCCCTAGGCACTTCTCTTAACCCAGTGACTTACCGTCATGTCAAGTAAAGTAAGTACATCCTCTGGGGGTCTTTTTTATATATTTGGAGACATAAATATTTAAGCAAAATTTCAACCACACTCAAAATTTCTGTCATACTAAACTAAATAAAAAGTGTGAAAAAAAGTGGAAATTGTTAGAAAAACATTATAGAGGAAAATTTGTCAAGTTTGATGTTTTACTGTCTGATGGAGACAATTTGAGAACACTGGCAATCTACGTCAGACAACTCCAAGAGGTGACCGAAAGATGCTCATAGAAATCTCTAAGAACCCCTCGGTAACATCAAGGGATTTACAGGCCTCTCTTGCCACAATCACTGTCAAAGTGCATGAGTCAACTGTCAGAAAAAGACTGCATAAACTTGACCTACATGGGAGGTCAGGAAGAAAAACCTCTGCTCTTAAAAAAGAATATATGACACAACTGATGTAAAAACTATTGGAATAATAGTGGACAGAGTCAAATGTGTTGTAGTTTGGCTGCAATAACAAAAACAAAATACTGTCTTTGAACAGAAGAACCTCATACCATTTATATATCATGGCGGTGGCATGATGGTGTGGGGCTGCTTTGCTGCCTCAAAGCCTGTTCAACTTCCCAGCAATGAGTCAACCTTGAATTCCAATTAGTATCAGAGAATTCTTGATAACGTAAGGCCATCTGTCAAAACAATGAAACCAAATTTCAACATATTTCTTCCGGACAATGATCCAAAACAGAAAAGCAACGTTACATTGTTTTGAAAAAAAAGTCAAAAGCCAGATCTCAATCCGATTGAAATGCTGTGGGGGGTCTTGAAGCGGACTGTGCCTGCAAGAATCCCCCCCAAAATTCTAACACATTCGAAGCAGTACTGTGAAGAGGTTTCTGCAGTATGAAATCACATTTCAGATTTGTTTTTATGAATAACTGGTTGCGAAGCATAAATGTTCTGCCATTTGTTGAAATAGGTTACCATTGTGTGTCAATAGCATTGAAGCAAGTACAGTTCCATCTGTCCAAGAATTTCATTGTACGGGGGGTGTAACCTACTTCTTCACATGAATGTATTTCATCTGTAGCCTAATGAACTGCATGTATAGTAGGCGAGGATCACAGATATCATTGCATAACCTCAATTTACTCTAACATGAGCGTTATTCTATCAATACTTGCAGATGAAAGCATTTCCCTTGGTATTTCCCTCATCATTCGCTGTGCATAAACATCTGATGCAAAATATCCCACCATATCGATCAGCCAGATTGTCTGTCTGAACATTCCAACATATCCTGTTACCGTCATCCCATGTATCGCTTTGTATGCATTTTAAATGTATCCACATTTACATTAAAAACTATTCCTGTTTACTAATATAAGGGTTTCCTGTGTCTACTAGGACCTGAAATCCACTGCCAAACCATCCTCCACAAACACAAGGCCAGGCGACAGAGACAAAGACTGGGGAGAGGAGAGGCAATGAAGAACACAAAACAATCTGCAGAATGACCCTGGGGCACCAAAACAAGGGGAGAAGAGACGTAGATCTACTTGTAGTTTTGTAAAATTTTTAAAAAGAAATAAATAGTAGTAGGGCATGATTTTTCTTTTTTTTATAAAAGCTTAAGAAAATCCAACCAAAAAAAGCTACAAAACGTGCTTCCTGTCAACTGTAATCGCATGATTGACTGCTGGTGCATGACCTTTGACCTTTGAACTGTCATTATCTACAAACTGAATGGGTACAAGGTACATGGCCAACCCAGGACTGGGTTAGAGGAGAGTTTAAGGACCTTTGCCCCCTAAAAATGGAGTGGGTTTTTTGTTAGCAAGTTGAGCCTGGTAACACTACAGCCAAAAAAAGTGAGTTTCTACAAGTGAAGCCAATGGTGAGCGTACCAATGCCTCATTCACGTGGACCCTGTTTCCCTGTTATTCTATGTGATATATGCACTCTATGCTCTGTGGATGTGTGTTTGTGTGTGTGTGTGTGTGTGTGCGTGTGTGTATCTCTACCGCATGTGTACTCTCGCTTCTGGCTTGGCACTTATCCGTGTCCTGGTTGGTCGGAGCTCCTGTGATGTCACGCGTTTTCAGTGTGGAAACGAGGTCTCTGTGCTCCCTTTGCTCGTGAGTGTCTGTGTGTGCCGTCCTTTCTTTGTGAACGCGCTTCTCGTGTTTCTTTAGGGCTGTCCATCCCAGTTCCACTGTGTTCCTCTCTGATACGGACTAACTTCCTCTCCCGGTTTCATGAAAGGTGTGTTTAATTCTGTCAAAGGGAAATCCTTTCCAGACGAAGTTTTGTGAGTGACAGCATTGCGTGGCCGCCAGTGGACTCTTAACGTTTATCCCCAACACAACTGATTTACAGTAGCTTCTTTTCCCCACCTAGACTTTCCCCTCCATCACGTTGACAACACATTCCTCTCCATCAGCTCCTGTAGTTCCAGTGATTTGACCCGATCACATTTGGTTAAATTCTCTGTGTATCTCGGTTTGTCTCTGTTTCTCTCAGAGCCCTGCTCTCTGCTATGGCTGTGGCCCCTACATGGCTTTGTCTTCCTGTTCACACTCAATTGTGCTTTTGGTTGGAAGGGGTGAAGCAGATGGGGCATAAGGATCCATTATTATGGGAAAGAGATGGAGTTATAAATGTAGGTACAGACCGGATGCAAATGACTAGCCTAACTAATCTAGTAAGGACAGAATGATGGGATAGCACTGTGATTGCCCAACACTGACCCATGTACCCAGTACTGTGAACTTACACACACATAGACATACACGCAGGTCATATTAACCCACACACACGCATACATACACACTTGTGCGCACATTTCACTAATACACAGGCACATACAGTAAAGTCTCTCTTGCGGTATGGTCAGACCCTGATGATGTAGCTACTTTCGTGTCTGCCACAGCAATAATATCAGACAAGGAAAACAGAAAGGGATATATATGTGTGTGTGTGTTCAGGGGATGGGTGTTCTGAATGCACATTATGGTAGCATTAAAAGCATTCTCTTAATCCAACATTGAATCAGAAGCATGCATGAAAAATGATACATTGGTACATCCAAGACAGTATGCAAATGTTTTTCCCCTCACAAATGTGATATATTTTTTAAGCTTTCACAATTGACTTTCAGAAATGTTAACTCTGTTCCATTGACCTTGTTGTTTTGTTGTATTTTGTGGGGTGGCACCGCCACCTGGTGTCATAGTAAGGTATGACAGACTACATAACTGGGTTGTAGCAGCAGCAGCTGGAGGGCAGTAAAGGGTTAAGAAACGGGTTTGATCCAGCATTTAAAGTAGCAGAATATACCCAGGATACACGTCATCCATTGCATCTAAGAAATGAACTTTCTCATAGTAGCACTCATTTACTGAGAATGTATGTAACATAACCACTGTATAATGACTGTAGCTAGTGTGATTGAGACACTGACCGACTGAATAGATTAGTAACATCAGACACACATTCCCTGCTCAACGGTGCACATTAAAACCTCATGTGTTACTCCACTACACCTATCACATATAACTTATGGTTCACTGTTTTTCCACTCAGGTTTCAGTTTGACCAGGATCCCAGCTTTGTCCTCCTTTTGAGTTTCGAGCCCAGGCATGAGGGTAGTTTGGTATTTAGGGTAGGAGTCTGCGTGGAGCTGTGTGTGGGTGTGTGTGAATAGGACATGATGGTGTGTGTTAGGGAAAGAGAGAGTGGTGGAGAGGTCACAGGTTACCAGCTGAAGGGTAAGTGACTGTAAAAGGACCCAGTAAGTATGAAGGGGGTCCAGGGGCTGTGGTGCTCATGTGTATCCCCCCCCAGGTCCTTTCATATTTCTGTTTAAACAGCAGTGGCGTTGATTAACTTATGTTGCTTCTGCCTTGGGTCTCAATAGGCTGATGATGAAGAAGAGTGAAACTCTCATTCAGCAACTGAGTCAATCTATTAATCAGGCGTTCTTCAAGAACAAGACACTGAGACCACTGTCCTGAAGGTTGTTTAGAGTGGATGACCGTTGGATGAGGTCTCAGATGAAAGGCAGCTACTTCTTTAGGTTTAGAGGTTTGGGATTTTCGAAGTTCTCGAGATAAAAAAAAAACGTATCGGTCCACAAGCCTTTGCACTGTGAGAACTGTAGACTCTGCCTGTGTGTGTGTGTGCGTGCGTGCGTGCGTGTGTGTGTGTGTGTGTGCGTGCGTGTGTGTGCGTGTGTGTGTGTGTGCGTGCGTGTGTGTGTATGCGTGGTGTTTAAGAGGTTGATGGAATGGGGAGTGAAGAGGACAACAGTTTAAAAGTAGGCACACAACACGATAGGACATGGAAAATAATCGTGTATTTAAAAAGAGGATTGTAATATTTTAACTGTTGCAAAGAATAGAAATCACCTATACTCCTTTAGAATGGATACATGACAATATTAACGCAATATCATATTGCTCTATACTAAGGAATGCAACTGCGCACATGCACAGAAAATGTTTTTATGAAAATCTATGTATAAAAAATATATGAATAAATATATTTAATTAGAATGCTATGCACCCTTGTAGAGTTGTTATGGATGTTCTTTAAGCATATTAACTAGAATATAGGCAAATGTCCACATCATGGGGAATGTAGAGGCTTGTAGGTATTTCAACTTGTTTCCTTTTTTTATTGTCATGGAGAGAGGAACAACCAACAATATGTATACAAGCCAATCAGATTATTTCTGACATGAATATATGTATAGATCATTTTCCCTGTACACCAGCGCAAACCATTTACAAACATTAATAAAGAAAGATGTGAACATACCTGATGTGTTTGAGAATCAAATGTAACCTGACGTATGTTTTTAAAAGTAAATGGTCCAATCTGTTTCTACGACAGTTAGGTGTGGTGTATTGGTGCAGTGTTTATTGTTCTCATTATTTACATCCTAATGAAGCACAAACTCTTTTATTCTGCTCTGAATATTGTATCTGTTGAGATAGCTCAGCTGTCCCAAAACAATGTTACGTTGTAGCTATTTGTTCATGGACGCACAGGACGTGGGGGAAGATGCTGTGGAAGATGAACGGAGGCTAGTATAAGCCTATTAATCAAATGCTATTGTGCCAGGAATCTCCCGAGATGTTGTTATTAGCTTATGGAGGCTCAATGTTCAATGCATTCTTCCACAGAACCTTTCACCAATTTGGATGATAGGGGCTGGTAATGCTATGTAGAAAACCCTACTACATATGTAGTCCCTCTATTGATTTTTATTATTAACTGATTATTAATCATTTTCAAGTCTTGAAGATAAAACTAATCGTTCAGGTCCTCTATAATGGCATGTTATAGGCATTGGGGTCATTTGTTCATTGTGCTTTCTAATTTTGCCAGAGGAAATTAAATCCACAAAAATAATAATACAAATATATTGTATTATTATGTTTTTGTGTTTACCTTTCAGTTACTATCTGGCCAAAATATAAGTTTGTGCAACCCGATTTTTCCATGTTTTTGAAAGAGAAATCATGAAGAAAACCATAGACGCAGCCTGAAATAATTTGAGGATTTATAATAAATAAGAAAGGTGGTAATTACATTTGAAACATATTTTGGTAATTTACAAAAAACAATTGGATGAATATTTACATGTAAATATAAAATACTTCTGCATCAACACAGGGTAATACAGAGTAATTAAAGCGCTTTACGTGTATGCATTTACAATGGCAACTACATTTCTCATTGTTTTGGCTATTGCTTCAGTAATGACTAGTTATACATAAGAAATGTACTACTGCAATTCACCAATGAAAAAATCATTTTGGATAGATTCTCTCCATCTTTTCAGTGCTTTTTTAACATGTAATCAACCCTGAGTAACACCAAGTCGATTAAACTGCAGGGATATCAATCAGTCCAGTTAGGAAGTATAAGTCGTCCTGTTCTCTTCACAGTTTAGAGCAGGTTCACACTAAGCATGTGACAGACGTGATAAACTCTGGAGACACCGTGGTGAATGTTATGCTGCTTGCAACATCATCCAGCATGACAGGTTGGCTGTGGGTCAGTGATGATCTGGGGAGGCACATCCTTGGCAGGTGGCACAGACCTCCAGGTGTTAGCCAACAGTACACTGACTGCTGTTAGTTACCGGGATGAAATCCTCAGACCCCTTGTCAGAACGCTGTGGCAGTGGGCCCTGGGTTCCTCCTGGTGCAGGACGATGCCCGGCCTCATGTGAGTGTGTAGGCAGTTCCTGGATGACGAAGGCATTGATGCCATTGATTGGCCCTCGGTTGGTTTTGATCATAGAGACCCGACGTGTGATTTGAGCGTTCCCTTAATTGTTAGGAGCCGTGTACACCGACCACCCTTCAGCATGTCTGAACCCGGGGCGGTGCTCTCTCCGAGGGGAAGTGCATATCGAAACGTCCAACGTTCATTAACGTTCATGCACACCGGCCGATCAGTGACAGCCACACTCCTCCACCACCATGCCCTCAAAGTGCTGCATGGCGACCTCGCCGTTCTCGTAGTACAGCATGGACAGGGGGGCCAGGCTGGTGGGCACACAGGAGGGGCACAGTACGCGGTCTGGGTGGTGAAAGTTCAGGAGACTCTGGAGATAGAAAGAGAGAGACCTTAGTACAAGTGAACTGGCGGGTGACAAACGAATCCACTATGCTTTCTGCGGTGAAGCAGCGCTGTCGTTCTTACCTGCATATAAGCGTGGTTGGTCGGGGTGAAGGACTCATCCACCGGGGCGGGGCAGCTCCCCTCGCAGCGGAAGGCGTTGTAGCGCTTGGGGTAAACGATCCAGTCACCCCAGCCGATTTGGCCAAAGTCCACCCACATATCCACCTTCCTGCAGAGGGGGCCGCTCTCCTCCTCCTCCGCGCGGGCCATACCAGGAGCCACCCCGGCCACTCCTGCTTTCTGGTGATGCCCGTGCCTCTTCCTGCGGTTGGTTCTCCTGGCCCCCTCCGCAGGGTCGGCCACAGCCCCAGCTCGCTCCCAGTCCGCGGTGACATACTTGGAGTGCTCAGCGGTGCGGATGAGGGTGGGGGCCCGCTTCTCCGTCTGATGCTTGGAGAAGACCACCATCATTACCCGGTCTGCTGTGGGGTGCGTGAGCCTCACCGGATCATCCTTTCCTCCTTCCAGTCTGGCCTCGTCACGGCCTGGCTCTGAGCCTGCCTGGTGCAGCCAGTAATAGTGAAGCAGGGCAGTGACATTGAACACCCACCAGTTGGACGTGGCGGTCTGGAGAGCGGCCTCTGCCCTCAGACGGCCCAAGAAGAGGCTTTGTTCTGGGCATGGCGGGCCGGAGCAGCGGGCTCCCTGGGAATGGTACATGTCCACGGTGGCGTGCTCAGAAGCAGTGAATGAGGGCAGTCGGATCCTCAGCTCAGAGCGCTGGACGTTGTCGCTAGCAGAGATAGAGGACATGTCAAAGGTGACAGACCACCTCCTACCACTCTGATGGCAGCCTGGAAAGATAAAATTGGATTAAAAAAGTTAAAAGTGTGCAAACATTTCTCTTTGCCCTCTGGGACTTCTATGTCCCATTAATTATAATCCCTTACACGTGTGACATGTCTTTTTAGGTGCCCACAGTGAGAAAGTAAAATGCGGCCACAACACTGCTTTCACAAATTGTCTTTTATACTTAACAAAGTAGGATGTTGTGTCTTCCACATGTGTATTGCTCCTTTGCTTTATCAGTAAGTAAAAAAACACTAGTGGATGGAGTGGCTGTGTTGTAGGCCTTAGTTACGAAAGTTATGCGGTAGTTACAATGGATCAACGATCATACGTGCTTCAGAAAAGGCACATGAAAAAACGCGACTTTAGTATGAATATTGACTTAATGTTTATATGCAATTTTGTAAATGTCCATGTTGGAATGAACTGACTACAGGGAAGTCGGCGAGCAGCCAAACAAATCCGGCTCTACACTATTTTTAATAAAACGCGCTAAAGGATTTAACTAATACGGGATCTTCATAAAAACCGTATGATATAAGAATCCTACACATCTTCCAAGTTACCGAATCAAAATGTGCAGTAGCCTACATTCTAAATGTTTATCAACAAGCTAAAACAAATTGAATGCAATTTTGTTAGCGTACTTTTACGTGACGTTGAATTAGTAGGTCAATTATATTGTTGCGTGACATTTTGTAAAAACATCAACATTTACGTGAATATATATATATATATATAATATTTTTAGCTGAAATAAAAACATAACAAACAATATACGCGTTTGAACAAGTAAAGTAAGAACTCACTTTTGGCCACCAGACTGAGGATCGAGTCGGAGTCATGAAGGCGGGGGTTGTCCTCGCTCTTGGTCCGGGCGTCACTGACACTAGGTACCCTGGTGGTGTCTCCCTCCCGGAGAGTCCGGTAAAGCTGCATCATATAGAGTGGGAACCTGTTGGAATGATGAACAGTATGTCGATGACCTCCAGTAGGCCGGGGGAAACCACGCATTCCGTGGATGAAAGCCTTGTTGTTCACCGGAGTATTATACTCTCCAACAACACAGACCAAGTCCACCAGAAGGGCAAAGAAGATGGACAAAAACGTTAGTCCTTCCATAATTCCAAATAGATTGTTCCAAGGTATAGCTTTCCGGTAAATCCTAAACGGGTAAAGCTCTGGTAGTGAGATACAGAGTAGGGAACAGCTCCCAGTCACAGCACTTCCAGCAGAGAAAACTCAAGTGAGGTTCTGTCCTCTGGAGTAAGACCATTTATACCAACCTTGACTTCCTTGAAGACTGCTGTCTTGCCTTGTGCCTTTGATGTCATCCTGTGATCTTCGGGAGAATAGAAAGCTCAAAGGGTTAAATCTGTCAAGGTCGTAGTGTATCGAAACCAATTGCTCTTTGTAGTGGATAAGGTGTGAAAACGTTAGTGCCTCTGCATTGATTGTTGTGAATTAGAGACCTCTTTGATAAGGAAAAATGCCAATAATATTAGTTAAGCAGATTAGTAGCTACACAGATTGCTCTTTGATTAATTGGGATTGAACAATACACGGGGTAATCACTCCAATGCCGTTATTGGCCGGTTTCGTGGACACAGATTTGGCCTAATCTAGGGGAACTGCAAAGGAAAACTACGATGATGTTTCTTAGTTTATTTCCTAGACTTGGTTTAGTCTGTGTACACAACATTGGCCCTATATGTGTTCATGTGAGATCAAGCTAACTAAGAATTTACCAATATAATCATAACGAAAGTTAAACAAAATTGTGGGCCGTAATTGTCTATATTAGGCCTGCAATACTGATTCTATCCGCAGTATGTATTATATAAATGTATACTTCTATAGATCATTTTGTGGTAGAACGTTTTGTGACTGTGGTGATTTGCAGAAGTGTTTTTTTTCATTGTAAAAAACAGACATTGCAATTATATTTAGCCATATAGTGTGTCAGTGAAATAGAATTAGAATACACACATTTGCACAGAACATATTAATATAGAAACAAACAAATGGTTGAAGGTTTAATGTTGCTGATTTCATCTGTTTTTATCTTTTTATTCAGATTCAACATTATAAATTAGATGACTAATTAGGATACCAAGACAACATACATATATTAAATAGGTTAATGCAAACTAGAGGTATTACACTGAATAAATGCTTTCCAGTCCACCCAGATGTTCGGTCAAAATCAAGACTTTAAGGTGCTTAGAAATAATGCAGATATTTCACATCGGTTTTTGGGTATAGATTCAATTTCCATTCCCTAACGTAAAAATTCTAGGCTAGGCCTATAGATAAGTCTCTATGAGGATGTTCATTAACAGTACATACATCTTTATTGACTTAAACAATCCTTTGTTCTTACAATTATGTGAAATAAGAAGAAAGTATCCCGTGTAAACTAGTCTTTAATGTGAAAAGGGTGTGTGTAAAAAATTGAAACATCTCATAATATTGTCACACAATATTTCACCAGACTTACTCTTTTATGTGCTTTAAAAGGATGTCTTATGTTTGAACAGAATATTTGAACTCACACAGTATGTTTGAACTCTCCCATAAAGGCTCGTTATTCCCATAGAAAATCGTTTGTTGTATTGCAATTAGAAATAATGGGAACAATTGTTCATAATGGAGCTGTGATTAGGGAAAAGGTAAATAGGCCTAATTTAATGGCTACTTAGTAACTTATTATCATTACCTGCTTGTACCAGGTTCATTCAAAATGTATTTAAGTAACCTTTGAAAAACATTTAAATGTTTGTCACATGAGCTTATGAACTAAATACTAATATTGTCATAGCTTGTTTTGTTTTGAACTATATAAAATCAATGATCTTTCCAACAATCTGCATTATTATCTATCCTGCTATATATTAGTGAAATAAAAATATTTACCGTAAAGCATATTTTGCAGGTTAAAAGACTAATTCTAGTACTATTGATAATATAGGTTTAGACGGAGCAATATCAATGTCATAAAATTGCAATAAATTACCTTCAAGCAGTTTTGTGAGTTTTACCATAAAGATGTTATTAAATGTTGTATTTCTTAATTATTGTACTAGAGGCTGTTTCACGATAGGCCAACTTCACAAACAGGTCTATGTGCAGCTGTGAATGACATTTGTATTGAATTCATTCGTTATGAGGTCTATGAAGCAAGGAATAATGTGTCAACTACTTATGGGCCGATGTCTGTGTGTGTATTACATTTTATCTCTATTCAAACATCTTTTCAGATAACGTTAATAAAACTGGGGGGAGTTGATCCCCATTATAACCTGATGAGCCTAGCAGAATAGTTTTTTAGCCATTTAGGTTTACGCTCAACTACCTTACTACCTGCAAACTGTCCAGGCAGAACAATGAACCCAGTAACTCATGGAATATGTAGGCAGAGGAAACACAGAACCCCTGCAGTGAAATTACATGAATAAACAGCTCTGCTAGAAGAGCTCAGCAACAATATCAAAATGCCTGCCACTTAAACACACTCTATTAGAACCAAGCCCAAAGTTCCAATCCTCAGACAATGAACTTCCAACAACATTGATTGGAAAAGTAGCGAAACATAACAAATCGTCAAAAATAAACGAGAAACTTAAAGTTTGTTCATTCATACCTTTAACATTCTCTATTCTCCCAATGTATAATCAGGTGTTTCATAACAGGTGCAAATGCTTCCAAAATAAATAGAAACTAAGTCAGGAGGGTCTAGCCTTTTACATAAAGATTAAAAACTTGGTCTGGTTTGGTCTTTACACGTGCGTGTGAGGCATCACATCACGCCTCATATATCATTCTACTGTGCGATGGATCGTCTATCAATGTTGACAAGTACAGCCCTCTGGTAATTTACATAAGACAGGTCGTCCCAACAAAATCAGGCCAAGAGCTGCCCACAAAGAGTTTTAAAAGCCTCTAGGAACCCCAGGGACCCATCAAGGGAAACATCAAGTGATCCCTAAGCCACTCTTACCACAATCAGAGGAAAAGTACACAAATCAACTGCCACAAAGACGGCACAAACCTAGCCTACATAAGAGGTCTGGAAGGAAGAAACCTCTGCTCAGCCTGGGAACAGTAGAACCTCATACCAACTGCACAGCATGAAGGTGGTGGGATTATGGTTGGGAGCATCTGATGTATATTTCAGTAGGAGGATGATCAAAAACACAAAAGACAGATTTCTCAAAAAAAGAAATGGAGAGTTATGAAACGGCTGAGGTCTCGATCTTATTGAAATACTGTTGGGAGACTTGAAGAGAGCTTTGCACGCCAGAAGGCCCGTAAAACAGACACAGTGTGGTTGACATCTTGTTATTCTTTTAATTTATATTTGGCCAACTTCTCAAGGGCTGTAGACATCTTGTTATGCCATAGTTATCAGAGCAGATGGTGAGACATGTAGATTTACCATGCATGGGAGGGGGACTCAATGTTTGTAGGCCGGAGCTCAACCTTCAATGGAATGCTCTTGGCCTGACTCGCCTGAGACTTTTGTTAGCTGTTCCAGGTTTGCAAATCTTGAATAACGCTTTACTTGTGGAATCTATCTATAGTCTCTGTTCCATTCCCATTTAATGATTTCCAGGACAACAGTTGAGGCAGTAACAAAGAGTCAGCAAAAAATCCACCACAGTTGTGTTAAGAGACTAATGGTAAGTTACAAGAAATGCTAAAGGGGGCTTTTAGTCTAGGGATGTACATTTATGAAAGTGTATTCGTGTAAAATGTTGATGAATAAATCAACATGCAAATTATAATATTTCAACTATTTTAGGTTACCTGTATTTGTCAAAAGTGTTTAAGTGAAGATTAAAAATCCACATGTAATATCCAAAAATGACGTTCCAAGGGGTATACTTTTTTGCGAGACTGTACATATTTTCTAAACCAACAGTTCATTTTATAATGAAGCAAGTAATAAAATGTTACATTAGAATAGTGATGCGTTCAGTGCAATTAAGATCGAGGGATCAGTTCTTTTTTAGGCCCCTTGCCAGTGTGGATGGATGGCTCTCCTGACAACTAGAAAATGTGTCTGCTTCTGCCCCAAATACCCATGGGTACACACACACACACACACACACACGTCTTGACATTTTGGGGACCATAAACATTCTTATATTCCCTAAGCCTGAATCAAAACGTGGTCCTAACTCCTATCAGTAAACCACAACCCACTAAACCTTATTCTAACCCTAAACCAACTATAACCCTGAAAGAGGCTGTGGTGGTGGACAGCCTGAAGGTCATCTCATCTTTATGAGACTTCTAGGAGCTCAATACCATCAGCTCCATTAAGTAGGATTTTGAACATTTGATGGCAACCTTAGCGAGAGACAGCTTCTGGAAGGACAACTCACCCTGACTAACTCCCAGGCTCCAGGTTGATTGCTTCTATAATCGTCAGGGATGTTGATCACTGTGAACTTATTGACAAAACCAATGAGCCCAGTGCAGCAGATGTGGGAGTGTTTATTTGTTGGACTTGTGGATTTGGGCCCAGACCTCTGTGCTTCACGGGAGACAAAAGCGTGTGTGTCTGTGTTAGAGCTGGTTAGGTAACAAAGGAGCTGTGAAATATTAAAGGGCTTTTCAGTGGCCCCTGCGTCAATTGGGATAATTATCCCTGGAGCGGAAAAGAGAGTTAAATTAAAACCGGCCCTTTGATAAGACCTTACATTTAGTTGGGCAGTTGTTTGATTAAGATTCAGTTGGGAGGGAGCTATGTGTGTATGTGTTCGTTTGTTGTGTATGTGTCTCCGGTTAAAGTGATGCCTGTTTGAATACATTTTCTACAATTGTAGGCAGAATGAATTATGCACGTTGTAAAAAACAATGGCTACATGCAGATTGTCCTTTGTTTCTGTCAGATATTTATTTCACTCTAATGTTCAACCTGACATATAACTGTTGATGTAAAGACAGGTTTATAAACTGAATTGGTTTACGTTGTGGAGTTGTTGTTTGCGAGCCACTATCTTCCTAGGTGCAATACTTTTTTGAGTTTATAGGCAATTCTTTGTAGGCGTAAGCACCGATTCAATCAATCAATCACGTTGATTAGATGCAATTCAATGTGCTTTACAAGACAAGACATTAAAAGAGAAATAAAAAGAGAAATAAAAAACAGTAAAAGAATTAAAAGAGCAATACAATTTTATAACTAACAGTCTATCTACAACTTGTCCTCTATTCGCCTGTCTACACATTCACTTAGTGACCATCCAATTGACGATTGACGCATCTGCTCGGGTGAACCTGTTATTTTGATAATTTGTGTGGACATCTATGTGTTCCACAAGAACAAAACAGATCTGAAGTTGATTATGTTGGCATGTGGACTTTTATTATTTAGTCTATTATTTGATATAAGATACATTATGTAGCCTTTAAAAATTGTATTGAAAATGAACACTGATTGGTGTTGGTTGAGATGCTTGGCACACACCTAGTTTCAAGACAATTGCCAGTTACAAAGCTACAGGTTTCTCTGTACGTTTGCAAGTAGAATGCTGTAAACTTCGTGAGGCTCCAAGTAGTGTTTCTGAAGTTTCTGACTCTTTGAAATCCAATATTGCCAGTGCCCTTTCCTTCAATGCTTCAGAAACACTTTGTACCAAATCCTAGTCTTTCCAATCCCTCCAATCACACTTTCAATGAGTCACCAACCTTTTGCAGCATCATTGAGTCTATAATCCCTAATCCACAGCTCTCCCCGACCTCACAATTTACATTTCCATTGATGGGAGGAATACAATGATTGTGGCACGACTGATAGTGTCTGCAGTCTAGCCAAAGTCTGATAAGTGGTGTTTGGAGTGTCGGGAGCCACTTTGTCAGTAGAGACACTGGTCACAATCAAAAAGACCCTTTTTTCTCTGTTTGGGGCTTTTGATGACAATCACATGATCCACAATGTCCTAAACAAACTAGCCTGACGTTATTCAAGTTTTGATAATCTAGTTTATTCACAGACCTAGGGGGGACCAGTAGTCTGTGCTGCTGATTCCGTTGCAAAGGAACTGCTGGAGCATAGGTTAGGATCGACCTACTCATCTTCCAGCAAAAACTCCTCTATCTTTCATCACTTTCCTGACCAATAAATTATAAAATGCTTCAGTCATAGCCATGCCAGACCACCAAATGTTTAATGATGTGTTGCTATGGTATTTCTTTCTATCTGTGACATCACACCCACCCTTTGACCAGGAGACAGGGAGTGACTGGAAGTGTACAAGCTAACCATTGGGCACATGCTAGTTATCAATTGTGTAAATGCAACATCCTTCAAACCGAATGCAGCGAAACAGAATCCAGATGTAATGAAAAAGTGTTTGTTCCCATGATCAAATGTCAATTGAAGCCAACAAGCCTCGCAGTGTTTTGCTTAGCTAAAACATGACAAATATTTGACCCATTATGGTCCATCCCAGAAAAAACAGAGGGTTTACATTCATTCCGATCAACTCTGACTGCGTTTGTGTACCAGGCATGTTTTGGTCTGTGCACGATAACCTGGGGACATGGTTATAACTTCTGTGTAAAGAAGTATTAGTCTCCCTGGTACTATCTGACAGCAGGCATTGACCCATATGTTCCAGAGATCCTGCCAGGTGGAGCAGGTGCACTTCCTGAAGAGTGTACTGCCGGGCGTGACTGGTGTGGGAGATGGCCGCTTCTGATAAGGCCTGTCACTTGTCAGCATGACCATTAGGGGGTGCTTTCTTACACCCTGGAGCCTTCAGGCTGGAACAGTTGACCATGAAAGTGGTTCTGAGAACTGTATGATGACATTTGTGTGTGTGTGTGCGTGTGACAAGGAGAGAGCAAATCTGACTGCCGTAGTGGAGCAAAACATGGTTATTTACTAACATAACTTAAAGGAGTATATTAAATGTGCTCCCACCTTGTGGAGCTAATCAAATATAATCAATGTTTTTGCAATCAAATATTGTACAAAACTTTATGCATTTTATTCCTCAAAACAATTTAGTGATGAAATGTTTTGTTTAAGGTGGAGGTGGGATGATTCTTATGAAGAGCTTTAGTGGGAGGTGTGGATGATTCTTCTCCATTGGTTAGCCATTTTTTGAGCGTCAGTTTGGCTTGTTTTAACAGTCTTATAAAATAATATTGTTTTTGTTTTAATATTTCATTGCAAGTTTTGTTTTTACTTTCAAGACAAATACATTTGGCTTTCAGAACATTTGTTTTTGATTGAAAAGAAAACAGTTTTGCCTCGACAGAAATACACAAATGTAAATAATAAATTAAAACAGAAACTGTGTAAAGACCAACTACTTTCTGGAAGAGTTCTGTTTCTTCCCCAACAAAACAAATGTGCTTTGTGTATAAAGGAGAGTGAAAATGTGGAAATTTAATGCCAAAGGACCGCAAACACACAATTGGCCTCTATCTTCGCCATATTATCACATGATTAAAGTAAATACATGTTTTTCACAAACCTCCAAATATTCAGTAGAAGGTACATAATCATATTGATACAGCAGCAGAACGTGTCTACACTGACTACAAGAAACACAAACGCAGTAGAAAACTTGTAACCAGAAGATGGAGCTGAAGAGCATGATGAAATACCAGTGAGGAAATATGAGCACCTTGCAGACCATTTTGAAATGGTCTTTTTGTTCTTTCACTTGATTTCCATTTTTTACTTTGTCTTTACACTCAATTAAGTACAGTTAAACAAAACTAATTATCACTGGAATCAGTCAGGGTTTTCAGCAGTCTCTGGATACATGGGAGTAATTAGTTTGCAATGCTCTTGGCAATAAAATGTCGCCCTTCTAGAAAACACTCTGTTAACCCAACATAACATTGTTCTAGAGGATCTCCTCGTATACAGACAAAAAATAGTGTCAATGTTTGCCTTAAGCTAGACTGGTTGCTTGTTAAAGTGAACTTGTTAGCTTGTTATAAGTTAACATTATACTTTTTGCATCATGAAACCCTAAACCAGTCTATGCCTTCCTGAGAGGGCAGAGGGGAGGATCTGATGGGTCTGTGTGGAAGGCTGCAGATAAAACGAAGAGGACAAGACCAAGGTTAGAGAAGACCCTCTGTGCACCTCATTGTAGAGACCTGTTTCACAGCCTGACTGGTTACAGGAGATAAGACAGTGAGTCAAAGCCCACATGGCCCAGTGTTTTGGAAAGGAATGACCAAGGGACAGCAGTCAGAGCATGCGGGGGGCCATGGGCCCTGAGGGTTCACCTTGAACAGCAACCTCTGGGAGACCCAAAACCGAGAACGGTGATGAGGAGGACCCAGCAAGGCAGCATGAGACATGGCTCCACCCGTCCCCACATGGCTCCAACCGTCCCCACATGGCTCCACCCATCCCCACATGGCTCCACCCATCCACACATGGTTCCACCCATCCACACATGGTTCCACCCATTCACACATGGCTCCATCCATGCCCACATGACTTCACCCGTCCCCACATGGCTCCACCCGTCCCCACATGGCTCCACCCATCCCCACTTGGCTCCACCCATCCACACATGGTTCCACCCATCCACACATGGTTCCACACATCCACACATGGTTCCACCCATTCACACATGGCTCCATCCATGCCCACATGACTTCACCCGTCCCCACATGACTCCACCCATCCCCACCTGATTCTTGCCAGGGTTGACAGGCTCCTAAAAGAGGAGAGAGAGGTAGAGACAGAGACTTAACAGACTAGTGAGGTGGGTGTTCCCTCTCCTCTTTCAGGAACCCGTCCCCACATGGCTCCACCCATCCTCACATGGCTCCACCCGTCCACACATGACTCCACCCATCCCCACATGGTGCCACCCATCCCCACA
>JACXGK010006735.1:0-19330 GCA_016801125.1 Novumbra hubbsi | reverse complement strand
GAACGTACGCCTAATTACTATTGTAGGTAGGTGGGGACTCGGTAGACAATTTGAGCTTGTGCTTTAAGTGGATGTTTTCGTGGGTTGGGACCGTTGTGGTCACTTATCACTCAAGGAGTATGTGAGGGTGCTTTGTTTGAGACGCTTCCCACTGGGTCGTCTCGAGTAAACAACCCTATCCGCTGGCCGCCGTGTCTTGCGGAACGAGAGCCCCTGCCAAAGCCTTTCATCACGAGTGACATCGTGTGTCAGTGTCCATTTTTCTGTAGAACAAATCAATTCACTTGCATAGTTAATTCACAGGCCGGTGTGTACTTGGGTTTGTAAGTGGCGCGTGCTGACATTCTCGAAATAATTCAAGTGTGAGTGTTTGTAGACGGTAAGCCTACATACTCTACAATCTCCAGTAAAGCGCTTAGACATTCCATAACAACATTGCGCAACGATTCCACCTGATCTTTTGTCCGTAAACTTTTACGATATATCCTAGCGTTTTTCATGTCTTGATATTTGCTTATCCCGTTTTCAATTTTTCTTTTGAGAGACAGATTGTTTTCAACACAACTATCATATGACTCTTCCTATGGTTAGAAATATCTTTTAGTCATTAAATCACAGTACAATACACTCAAGGTATCAAATCTCTATAACTTACATACAAAATGTTGTTAATAAATTGGTATAAGGTTGTTGCATGGTGAAAATGTTGTACTGTAAGCTCACTGGCTATATTCATAATATATATTATTATTTATAATATATTATAATTTGGGCATCTCTCACAGATCTATACAACGTATTAACGGTGATGTTAGAAAAGTATATCCGTTTATTTTTAATGACCTCCTTTGCTATGACTTAAAGATGTAGAGCTGCCTTCTGAAATTTTTAAATGAAAGTGTCACATGATCTCAGATAAAACACCAGCTTCTGGATGGCCCCAGAGGATGTGACCGAGAGCATGTTCAAACAACCACATGCCAATGACAACAAGAAGCATTTCAACCAAACCCGGAATAAAACAGTCAGTGTAGGCCTACAAAAAAAGTCAGTCCACCGCAACTGAGCAGCCAGACAGAAGCTACTAGGTTGTCGACACCTCCGCGCCCCGCGAAGCAGGACTACGTGAAAGACTGGCGCACAGAAAGACATGTCTAAAAAGCCTTTACAAGAAATTGTATTTGGATTTAGCCATAAGGCATGTGGAAGACTGCAAAGATGTGGCCAAACTGTTATGGTCGAATGAGACCAAATGTAGGTTTTTGGCTAAGTTACGGAACGCCCTGTGTGGTGCAGCCAAACCTGTTTATCTCAATGAGAACATCATCTTAAAATGGCTGTTAACCAACGATGCACATCCAACGTGAGAGCTTGGAGAATTACCCATTTTTTTTTTTTTAAATCCCCAAATGGACTTATCCAACCAACAAATCACTGTTAGTTACTCAAAACTATATTTTGCACTTGTTGTGAATAGGATGTTAATCATAGGGAGAACATTTCTTATTACATATTGTAATAAATCCGAACATAAAAAAAAGAATATTGATGCAAATAATTGTACTACCCGAGAGTCAGCTGAAGTTTGTGGATCCCAGGCCTTGAGTTGAACATGGGTCTATGTCTCCACCTAAGTGTTGGCCTACATTTATATGTGAATACAATAGTATCTGCATCTTGCTGCCAGAACTGTTAATTCCAGCCCAGGCATTTCCTCCGTGCAGGGGGCAGTGCAACATGACTTAGCCCCTTTTGGGGTTGAATAGGTGGGATGTCGGCCAGGGCTGCCTTGTTTTGTGGTGCTCTATCAACACCTTGTTTTGTGGTGCTCTATCAACACCTTGTTTTGTTGTGCTCTATCAACACCTTGTTTTGTTGTGCTCTATCAACACCTTGTTTTGTTGTGCTCTATCAACACCTTGTTTTGTGGTGCTCTATCAACACCTTGTTTTGTTGTGCTCTATCAACACCTTGTTTTGTTGTGCTCTATCAACACCTTGTTTTGTTGTGCTCTATCAACACCTTGTTTTGTTGTGCTCTATCAACACCTTGTTTTGTTGTGCTCTATCAACACCTTGTGGCAGGTCAGGGTTCTGCAAGCTCACTTGTAGTTGGTGGCCAAGTGGGATCTCCTGAATGTCCTGGATGAGCAAGCAGTGTGACGGGAACCAGCTTGGTGAAATGTGGCATTTCAGCCGACGTGTTATTCCTTGACTTTCAGAAAGAGTTGTTGGGATGAAGCATAATGTTCATAAAACTGAAACCAATAAAAATACATAACTTGTGGATAACATGTTAATATATCTGTTTGTACAATAGGAATTTAAAGTTAGATATGTAAGCTAGTGCTAACTAACATGAGAACAATGCCTGGCAAGGCCACGTATAGACATCCATTCAGTATACTAATGCTAATTACAAATTGCACTCACATTACAAATCCACAACTGCCTTTAAACGGATGGCTGAGACATATTGTCTCTCATAAAAGTCAATCTGACTGGGTAGATAAATTAGGATTAATGGCCAATATCATGAAGTATCTCTTTAATATAACAGGCCTTTAACATACTAAATTGATGCATATTTTTACCACCCTTTCTCTCTTCCCCAGTTTGATCATATCCAGTTGTATCCACAGGCCTGTCTCATTGCAACTACTCCCAGTGGATTTGTGTGGAAGATCCAAGGCACCAGCACTAAGCCATTCTGCCTTTTTCCAAACTGTTCGTTCAAACAGTTTGTGAGGGGATACTCACTCACCTGTCAGTTAGCCTGCTGGCACACCAGTCGCCAGATAGGGGCACTAGAGTACAGTAACACCAGAACATCCCCACTGACTATGCCTGGCCACCTTCCCCCGAGATGCAGGTTTTGCATATCGGATACGTTATGATGTCCCCTTCCTACTGGCTCTGTAATCATGTCCCCTGGAGAAGTCATTTTAAACTCAATCCAATTATGCATAGAACAGTCAGTATATGGAAGCTAATTATGGTCCATTTTGACTTTAGGACAATGTTATTTGGCTCTCAACAGCAGGGAACATCAACTTCGCCCTCTCTAACCTTGACAATATAATTGAGAGCTGAGGAAACATGCCGGAGGATTTATACATAGAATATATACTAAATAAAAATATCATCTACACATGTGTGTTGGTTCCCTGTTTCATTTAATGAAATAGCAGTTCTTTATGTATTTGCATCCCTTTTAGTGAGCATTTCTCCTTTGGCATGATAATCCATTCACTTGACAGGATCTTTAGAATGTTGCATTTATATATTTCGTTTTGGTTTACATTGAGATTGTTCAATAGACACTTATCCAGCTTGACTTACATTAGTGAATGCATTCCTTTTTGCTTCTGCTACCCAATGGGAAGCAAACCCACAACTCTATGACTCCCTGAAATCCACTGTTTTTAAAATATTCGAAAATATTCCTGCAGTTGAAAATGCTACAGTGTGTAAGTTACAAATACAGATACAAAAAAGATTGCCCTACAAGCATATGTATATATTTTCTATACCGTGTTTTTCTACAGAAAATGTGTGTGGCACTAAAAATTCCATAGCCAGTTTGTAGAATTGCTCAGAGCACATTTACATTGGTTCTATCAAATCCAGACATGTTCTTGTTATGCAATTCAAAGGGGTGTTCCATTTATTTATTTTTTGTTGGTTGTTTGGTATTTACTCCTCTTTTTTGTTGTCATCTCTCTCTCTCTCTCTCTCTCTCTCTCTCTCTCTCTATATATATATATATATATATATATATATATATATATACACAATCATGTGAAAACATTAGGACACCCCATTAAATATTGTGTTTTTTAAGAAATATGAACAGATCAATATTTGATCTTCTTTCAAACAATATGTATAGATACAAGTGAGGTAATTCAACCAAAAACAATGACATTTGATAGCATTTTTTAAACAAAACTTAGGACAGATGAATCCAAATTAGAATTGTTTGGACACTTTAACAGAAGACATGTGGTGCTAACCAAAGACAGCATATGAGCACAAGAACATCATAACTACTGTGAAGCATGGGGGTGGACATGTCATGGTTTGGGGCTGCTTTGCTGCAGCAGGGCCTGACCAGCTCACTATCATAGAATCCACCAAGAATTATTAATTGCATCAAAGGGTGCTTGAGGAAAATGTAAAACCATCTGTCCGAACATTTAAGATGAAGCAGATGTGGACAATGCTACATGAAAACGACCCAAAACATTCCAATAAATCCCACAAGGAATGGCTCAAATTAATGAAATGGAGAGTTCTGAAATGGCCAAGTCAAAGCCCGGATCCTAATCCTATTGAGATGCTGGGGGGGATTTGAAATGGGCTGTGCATGCAAGAAACCCCTCAAACAACACACAGCTGAAAACATTCCACAAGGAGGAGTGGGAGAAACTTTCTCTTAGTCGATGTCAAAGACTGGTAGACAGTTATATTAAACGCCTTATTGAGGTTATTTCAGCCAAAGGGGGCAATATCAGCCATTAGGGTATAGGACATCCTACATCTCAGTAGGAAATGGCATCATTGTAAATCTTTTGTTAAATAAATTATATCATGGTTAAGATTACATTTTTTTGGGTTCAATTACATCACCTCTAACTATAGATATCATTTGAAAGTATATTTCATGGGGTGTCCTAATTTTTACATGACTGTATATATCTATATCTATATATATATATATATATATATGGATCAGCCGTAACATTATGACTATCTGCCTAATATTGTGTAAGTCTTCCTTTTGCAGTCAAAACAGTTCTGACCCGTCGAGGCCTGCACTCCACTAGACCACTGAAGGTGTACTGTGGTATCTGGCACCAAGACATTAGCAGCAGATCCTTTAAGTCCTGTAAGTGGTGAGGTGTACCCTCCATGGATCAGACTTGATGGTCCAGCACATCCCACAGATGCTCGATTGAATTGAGATCTGAGGAATTTGGAGGCCTAGTCAACACCTTGAACTTGTTGTTGTGTTCCTCAAAACATTCCTGAAGCATTTTTGCTTTGTGGCAGGATTCATTATCCTGCTGAAAGAGACCAATGCCATCAGAAAATGCTCTTTCCATAAAAGGGTGTACATGGTCTACAACAATGCATAGGAAGGTGATACGTGTCAAACTAACATCCACAGGAATGACAGGACCCAAGGTTTCCCAGAAGAACATCGCCCAAAGCATCACACTGCCTCCATCGGCTTGCCTTCTTCCCATAGTGCATCCTGGTGCCATGTGTTCTCCAGGTAAGCAACCCACACGCACCTGACCATCCACGTTATGTAAAAGAAAACGTGATTCATTAGACCAGGCCACCTTCTTCAATTGCTCTGTGGTCCAGTTCCACTGTATATATACATACATGTAATATATATATATATATATGTATATATATGCATCTTACAGGAGCATACATTGACTACAGGAGCATACATTGACTGACTACAATATTTATCTAAATAAACACCGAATTGAATACCATCAGCAATGGCCTGACAAGCAGTAGCTAACCTGCGTCACCCAAGCTTTCAATGTTGTAGAAATCCGCTGCCAGACGTTCGAATGAACGATACAGTTGAACGAGTCACCAGAAAAAGCGAGTCACTAAAAACATGCATTCAAAAGGACGAATCGTTCGTGAACTGCACATCACTAAACTCACAAGTGTTGCTGTAGAAAGCGTCAAGGCTTGGCAAATGCAATTTAGAAAATCTGTTATATATTTTGTTCATGTGATGTAATATAGCAGATATAATTAAATAACATATAGGCCTAGCCATTTCATTTTCTCCTCACTCTTACCGGATTAGAATCTGGGGTTAACTAATCTCTGGTAATCTGAACTAAATCTATCTAATCGTGGCAGAAAACTACACTCCCGCTGTTCTGCTTCAACAGCTGAGCGAGAGTATCCAAAAGGAGACTTATTTTCCACAAATGTGTTAAGTGAAATCGAGAGAGCAGCACAAGTCACTTTCCAAATAGACTGCACAGCTGCAACAATTCATTTTAAGATCTGAAACAAATGTTGACAACAAACTAAAATGAATTGCAAACCGGAGATTATCACTGGTCACTTTAATACGCGATGCAGACTATTTTCTGGACTGTAAAAACATTTAGCATTATTTTCAGGTTGGTGATTTTGTATTTTCCATGAAAATATTGGCGCCGCTTTATAGTAGAGCTGATATAATGTTCGAGGGAGACCGTACTTTACCTCTAAGCATGTTATGTGAGTAATGATTACATGTTCGCCATCCAATTGGCAGCATCCAATCCACACCAGCGCGTCATCATCACATCTACGAAACGAGTTGTAAGCAAATGAGAACATGTGAGGAGATCTGAGAGTGAGAACGGGAGATTGGAGATTGGCTATGTGAGAAATACTAAATGCGTGTGATTAATTTTATAAACAGGACAAGAACAGATTGATGCTGGACTGTGCGCTGTCTGGAATTGTCGCTTTAAAAGGAAAGAAAAAGGAACATGCTGGTCGCATATTTTGAAAAGTATTTATTGCAATTGCGTTTCTAATCGGTTGTATGTAAGAGGACTTGCATTTGCCCGCCTGATACATGAAGACTGGAAGATTGAGCAATCCGGCTAATTATATACGGTAGTCACAAATCCTCGTTTGTCTCGTCTGAACATCTTTACAAGAGCCTGTAGATATTTTGGGGATTCTGGCATATGTTTTGGCATAGGCATTCTCGACGGCTCACTGCTTCTCTTCTAGTATCCGAAATATCATCTGTTGCTGCAACCGGATTTAAAAAAAACATCGATTACTGACATTGTCATGGATTGACCGCAGCTGTTGGAGATGTTGACTATTAACAGTTCAGTTACACAATTGAACATGTTTCATTTAAGGTAAAATGGGAGAAAGATTGTTGTTACTGTTATTGCTACTCTTATCGTTACATGCGGGTTGTGATATCCTACTGCAGACGAGCCATTAAAATGATCAATCTCCCCAATTGCCGGCTTCTCTGATATTGGATCGTTACCTTATTGAATCTGATCAGACTCTAATATCCGCGTCACGAGACGGATTTGGAGACAATACGAACATCGTGGAGGTATTTTCTTCCTGACGCTTTAATTCCTTCACAACTGAGGATAAATGTTGATGATGGAGGAAGACGAATTGGAAGCTCATCAGGTTGATATTGATTCGGATTTTGAGCCACAAAGCCGGCCCCGGTCGTGCACTTGGCCACTGCCTTGTCCGGAGGATTTCCCAGGGGTACAGGAGGTCAATGGGGGTCTTACACTGACCAACATCAAGGTGGAACCGGATGACAGTCTAACCGTTTCAGCGTGTAGAGCCGGGAGAATGTGTGGCGCGCCGACGGAGCTGAAGCAGCCAGCCGGCGCCCCGGCTCCTACCGGCTCGACGCACCCATGCTTGGCCGGCGCAGCACTCGATGTGACTGGACAATTGCGCAAAGCCAAATCTTCGCGGCGGAACGCGTGGGGTAATCAGTCGTATGCGGACCTTATCACACGAGCCATTGAAAGTACCCCTGAAAAAAGACTCACGTTGTCACAGATCTATGATTGGATGGTCCGCTATGTGCCCTATTTCAAGGATAAGGGCGACAGTAATAGCTCGGCTGGATGGAAGGTAAGCACGTGTAGGGTACCGTTGTTATAATAGGGAATCATTCATGTCGTTATAAACCACACCAAGTCTCAGTCAAGACTAATTTGGGCCATATGCTTTGGTTACGTTATCGCCCCATGTCTCACGGGGGTGCTTCACCTCATTGTTTTTGTCAATGGCAAACTGGTCAGTGAATTAGCCCACCATTGAAAGTACAACGATCTGGATTAAGGTGGGAGATCACTGACTATAATGGCTAACGTCGGTTTGTCCATGGTTAGCTGCGCTAGATCTTTAAATTAATGTCGTAAAAACAGAGATTGCTATGAAAAATTATATTTGTTTCGCTTTCTCTGCGTCTCTGTGTGACTCTTTTGCTTTCTCCCTCTCACGCTAGGCCATAGACACAGCCATTTTGCCAATACAATCAGTTGTCACTTAAAATATTACTAGTGCTATAATAAATGTTTTAAGGTGTCACTTGAGACACATGCAGCTGGTCAGCTGTCTAAGGCGGGCAACAGACACACACACACACACACACACACACTCTCACACTCAGACAAACACAGGTTACATCCTGTCTCGCCAGTAGCCTGGAGCAACCTCTTCTGGATGTCTGCCCGTTTTTTTCAGCCTGTCTTTAATATGCTGTCTGGCTCTAATCCCTGTTCTTTATTAACCAGACCTATGATGTTAAGAACATACAAAATAAATCCCAAAGTAACCAGGACATTTGGAGGCATTAGCAGCTGTTGATCTAGTACTTCTCAAAGATGAGATCTTTAGGGCCAGAATTGATTGAGAGAAAAGCATTAAACCCACACCGCGACAATCGTCCCTTTAGTTAAGTCCTTCGTGGTTCCAGCTTGAACCTGTTCTCTTATCAGAGAACACTTTTAGAACGCTTTCATACCGAAGCTTCCGAGCAAACATTTAGTTTAGAATAAGGTTTAATCCAGAGCCCCTGTCCCTGTAGATCAGGTGAACCCTTTAAGAACCTTTTGTGAACAAAGCTGTGCATATTGTTGGAACCACTGTCTGTAGTACACCTTCTGTAGTCGTCAATCGGCTGTCAATTATGGTTGGTTCCCTCCAGAGGCTCTGTAGAAAGCTTCTGTCAGTCTTTGTGAGTGCATCCACATATTTTCAAAACATATAGGCTATGCTGTGATTTTCTTCAGTTATAACAATGACCACTTCAAACAAACAGAATAACAACATCTTAACCAGGTGTATTTCGAGTGATTATTGCTTACTGTCAAGGGTTGTGTTTAGCATTCATGGAGTGTTAAAATGTTGCAAACATGGAACATGTAGGGTACCTTTAGAACAAACATGACATGCAGAGTACCTTTAGAACAAACATGACATATTGATTCCTTTGGACTCAAGACACAATTTAGTCTTCGACTTTGTCAACCACTGCTGATCAAAAATCCCAGAAAATGTGTAACTTTGAAGAGACCATACCTGGTATGAAAATGTTGGCAGAGAATTCAGAAACACAAGAACATTGCCATATAAAAAGAATGAATATTGCACAGACATGGTCTACCAGGTATTCCAACCTTGTCAAGTGTCAAATGAATCTTTCACAACTAGGTTTATTGCATTGAAACCAACACATTATTGGGAGGTGAAAAATGCTTAGAGGCCTGGGGTTTGAAGTGTTTCTTAAATGTACTTCAGGTTAGTCTTTATGGCTTGTGCAGCTTTCTGCATGGATTTTGCTTTGCACATACACCTGTTTTGGCCTATGTTTAATTTTATTTTTAAAAGGGCACTTCGAAAAATCCTTCTTCTAATTTTTAACAATGTCAGAATTTTGCCCCTTTAAAGGGACCTTGTGTGTTTGCCTGGAATTGGCGGCCAATCCCAGATGGTGAATGCTAGGTTCCTCCAATGGGAGTAGGATGTCGTCACCTTTTACACGTAGCTTCTGCCTGCCAGTCTCCTCAGCCTTAATCACTAAGTGACCGACTGACTCTTACCTCTTGTATCCGTCCCGTTTAAGTGAGCTCTGTGAAGGTGTGTCTGCAGGTGGCTGAGCCTCGTTAACCCTGCCCTTTACCTCGACGACCGCGGCGCTCTGCTGCTAACCACGGCGACAGCCCCCGACCGCTAATCCTACGGCCCAGCTGGCATCTTTAGCCTCACTGTCACCCAGTCAGCAACCAGGCAGTTACGAAACGGACAAATTAGGGTGTTTGACTCACTGGAAGTATAAGAAAGTCTGCCAGGGTTCTCTTTTTTTTGCCCATCCCACGTGATGAAGGTGATTGGAAAAGTTGTTTAAAGCTAAGCTGAATGGCATCCTTAGACCTGGCCTAGTTTCATTCAGACACGTAGTGTTTAAGGTAGTGGAGTGGTGGTGTTTAACGTTATACAACCCACCGACACCAGCAGGTGCTATTTGAAGGTAATACAAACTGAAGGTATTGCCGAAACAGGTAGTCACGGCTGGATGGGTTTCATTAAAACGTCTCAATTTTAACCCACCGCGTAACGCTGTTGCGGAACGGTCTACACAGGGATTAGAATGGGTTACTCCTTCCAGACAGGCTTCCCTGTGTTGCGTGTGCTGGTGAGTGGGATGGAATTCTTGTAATTCATCACGCACTACTTTCTAATTTCAATTAACAAACAACAGACATTTGTCCTGGAAACAGCTAGTGCTTTTTTTTTTATCGAGGAAATTATAGACACGATATAAGCATATTGGTAAGATGCTGTTTAAATGAAATTGCCTAGCTAATAAGGATGGGAGGTTGAAGGGTCATGGCTGAAATTGGAGGCGCAGGTTCTAATCCGGTCCTAAAGCAGGTAGTCTTTTAAGCCTCCAGGCTTCTCTCCCCGTCGCTCCCGCAGGAAGGGATTCCAGGATCCCTTTCGGTTGACAACTGATGACAACTAAGACGTGATTATGAATAGCTGCTCTTCTGTTTTCTAGGAAAGCTGGTGACTGAGGCCCTGGCGTGAACCTTATCACCTCTTTGGCTACTGCGATGCGTGGGCTGTACGGGGCTCTGTGGGCGTGTGGTACGAATCAGACACACAGGCGTAGACGAGGACACACACACACACAACGTGCCAACTACAAGCAGTTGTGCTAGTGCCGGGATGTTGACCGTGTGTCCGGAATGCTGCTCGCGCAGGCGGGTGAGGGGTTGAGGGGGCGGGTGAGGGGTTGAGGGGGCGGTTGTGGGGTTGAGGGGGCGGTTGGGGGGCTGTCTTATTCCATAGACTTGCGTGTTTGGCCCGTCCGATCGGTGTGACAGCGTGCCGCTTCCGCGAAACGCCGGCCAGCTTCTCCCCTCAGACTTCTTCACGTCCTTGCGGCCACAGTGGCGCATTTTAATGGTTACTGCGCGCGGGATGCCCGTGGGTGTGAGGCTGACTTTATTTCGCCGGAGGGCGTACAAGGCTCTCTCCGCTGTGCGGGACTAATGGCGGCCTGCTCCCGTGTGCGTGTGTCTGGTGTCTTCCTGTGGTTTTGGCGGGGAACCAGCATTTCTGGGTGACCTTTCCAGTTTGCGCGCCGTGCGGCTCTGGTCTTGCGGTCGGTGGGTGTGTGGGCTGCGGGCGGTGGGTGTGCGGGCGGCGGGTGTGTGGGATGCAGGCGGTGGGTGTGCGGGCGGCGGGTGTGTGGGATGCAGGCGGTGGGTGTGCGGGCGGCGGGTGTGTGGGATGCAGGCGGTGGGTGTGCGGGCGGCGGGTGTGTGGGATGCAGGCGGTGGGTGTGCGGGCTGCGGGCGGTGGGTGTGCGGGCTGCGGGCGGTCAGATGCCGGGGGACCGTGCACGTTGGGGCAGGTGCCAGGCAGCCAGACGGTCTAATCCGATGTGACAAGACGGCTATTTATAAGGTTTCCCCAGGTAACGGCCGGCGTAGGACAGGAGGGTCAGCGGCGGGGTCAATAGCCGGGTTGCTGCTCGCCGAAATCAGCCAAATCACATGAAGTGGCTAGAGGGAGTTGAAACACCAGGGGGGAGGAAAGAAAGTGAATAAGAGGGAGTGTTGGGTTTTAGTTATTTGGGTTGTTCCGTTCTGAGACGCCGTTTAAATCTGACACCCTGAACACAAGCGCTGTGTCTTCCGACGGGCCGTTCACACGGCCCTGTCACAGTGTTACAACAGCGCCGTTACTCGGGACTGGAAACTCGCCTGGATCGGATCTGCCTAGCTATCGAATTCTCCGAACACGCTGCCATCTGTGCCAAGCTCTGGGGATGTTCAGCCACCGGCGGGCCGTCAGTACGCACAGATCGCAACTCAAGTAGGAGAAAAGCACTCCCAGGTCAGCGTGTGGGTGTGAGAGCATGTCTAAAGGCTTTACACTGAGAAAGTGAGCTTGAGAGAGTGAGAGCGTGTTCCCTTATTCAGGGTCAGTAGTCTGAGGGTGTGATACTTGCAACCTGCGCAGACTTCAGTGTTTTATTCTACCTTTTTGGTTCATGGATGTGGGGTATTTTGAGAGAGAGACAGAGAGAGAAAGAGAGATACAGACAGAGAGACAGGGAGAGATCAACGCAAACACACACGAGAGCTCACATGATAAAGCAGGATATATTAATGATGTCTGAATATTATTTATGATGTCTGACACCTCATACAGTATCTTTCTTGGCACTCTGTAGTACACACACACACACACACAGCCTGTTCAGTCAGAATGTTCAGGTTAAACTAGGTGTCTCCTGCCAAGAGGACAAAGTAAATGACACCCTCCATCCCTACTAACCTTCAGCCAATCGGTGCAGAGGGTTCTATGTCAAGTGATGAATGTACATGCAAATATCTGAGGCTTGGGCCATCATTCAAATTTGGGAGATAAGCTGTGGCATTTTGCCTTTGAAATTCCACAATTGCATTTACGTCGACTTCATCTTCATCTCCCAAGACAACACCCGACGCCTGGATTAACGACCAATCACAAAGTTCCCCTCGCCCCTCCTCTCTGCGTCTCCTCGGGCGTTACTCCTGGCACAGGCCAATTCAGGTTAAGTGTCGTACTCGAGGACCGCAGAGACTGTATGGGAGGGTTAGGTCGCTGACTGGAAACCAGAGGAGTGCCAATGACAGCAAGCATCACTTTACCGTCTTATGCATCCCACAGAGCATACCTCCAACCTGACATGACACTGCACTCACCCCCACCCAATCTGTCTGTGGTCTCATAATTAATCGTTTCATAGGGGAAAAAAAGCAAAACCGAGAAAATCATTTGGTAGTCATTTCCTTTTTTCAGCTACATTAGTCCAGAGTATTTCTGTACCAATACAAACTCAAACTAAGTAGGACAGAAATAGGTGACAAAATGAGCAGTGGTTACGAGCATTGTGTCCTACGTATTACGAACGGATTGCATCGCATAGGGCACACATGTAGGATGTCCCTCCCGTTTCCGTGTTAAGGGTTTGCAGGCTGAAGCTCCTAGCCTGGGGACCCATTTACCTGGCATCCCACGTTGTTCTCGCGAACTCCGGACACCTGCTCATTTCAAAGTGGGATGACGCGCAGTACTGCTAGTAGCTTGTGAAGAAAGTGTTTTGCTGGCCTCGTAATTGCTAGCCGGCTAGCTAATATAAAGAACAAGGGCTTCGATCCAGGTTTGCATGTTTGGGATGCCTTGATTAGACCCTACCAGCATTAACTGTCGAGTGTTGACACAGCCTTTAGCCTGACAGGAAGTACAGTAAAAGGAGTTGAGTGGTAAACAGACCGGTAGCCAGGCAAAAAACAAGTCACATTTTATCTAGGTTTTCTAGGGAGAGGAGGTATGTGTTTTCAATGAGGCTCGCTCTCGAAGTCCAGAACTGCATCTTCTTATAAAAGAAATGTCTAAGTGAATCGTCATGACTGCGGTTTTTACATCAACGCAGGAACACACACACTGCCCTTTTACTTGGGAGCACCACCCACGGAGGAACACTGTGTTCTGGGGTTGGATGCGGCCAGAGAGGAACGTTAACGAAGTCGTGTGGATCTCTTCTGCTGTTGAAGCCCGCCGGACTTCAGGCCGATTGGTCCTCCGGGGAGGTGTGGCGCCGTTTGCTGAGAGGCCAACGGTTTTGGTGACGCCTTTTACAGCTGCTTGGATGGGACTTGGTGTGCCGAGGCGATTTACGAGGTTGGAACGGCAACAGTCACAGGGAAGGAAGCGAGGATGATTGGTTTTCGGTTCTCAGCGTTCGGGCCAACGCGGGGTCCTCGGAGAAAGCACATCTTTTTCTCTCCACACTGCCAGGGTTGTCTGGGCGGTGCCGAGGAGAATCGGGGGAGGGACGGGGGGGTTAAAAGGGGAGAAAAGAGGGCTTGCTTGTGTGTTGCTGTTTGTCTCTTCGTCGGAGTTCAACTAACCGACGGAGCGCACGATGAGTTATAACCAGTCGACTGTGCCCACATTTCAACAAAGCAAAAAGTCAAATGAAAGACTTGAGTTAGGGAGCCCCACCCTTCTGTGGTGTTGCAGGCGGCGTTTACACAGGAAGAGCGATTCTGATATTTTTTCACTAATTGGCCTTTTGACCAATCAGATCAGCGCTGAGAAATATGTATTGTAGCAAATAAAAGTTGGTTCTGGATGTGGTCCGTCCTCAAGGTTGGAACGCTCTATTTTTATCCAGACCCAAATATGTATCTGTCCACTAGGTTTGTATTCACTTACAAACCGGCCTTGTTTTAGAGGTTGTAGTGAATGGAGATAATGTGTGTTCCAGCTTGAAGGCGATAGACATGGAGACTGAAGTCAGCTTGCAGTGATGTACAGAGTACTGTCTGTCTGTCAATAATTTTTTTCAGAGATTTCACATCTTATTTGTGATTGTTGGGTAATGGTCGGGTGGTTTGAACCCTGAACTCTGATTGGCTGAGAGACCAAACTTTTTTTGTTGATAATAGCAATAAAGGCACTTTTGGGGTTTGTGCTATATTGCCAATACACCACATCTATCTGCACATCTATCCAGGCACTTGGCAATACATACCACAACCCCTCCATGCCTTATTGCTTGATTATAGTTCCACTGCATGAAACCTTTGTTTACAACTACATCTGTCCATTCGTAGCAATTTCTCCTGTTTGCAGGAAATGAATGGTAATGACTCCAATATTAACAGCAATCTCCTTCATGTCAGTTTCCTGCTTCATGTTAAGGACTCAAGAGAGTTGTTCTGGGATAGGGTAGTTCGGTGCTAGAGAAACCAATGTGTCCTTTGTCTTTCTTAAATGTAGATATGACATGAAGTTGTTTATGAAAGGCTGCTGGCTTGTGAATATCTGAATTTGTGTCTTTGTACAAGTGTGTGTTTGTGCATGCCTTTGTATGTATGTGTAAATGATATCTACGTGTCCTTGTGTGTGTGTGTTTGTGTTTCTGCACGTTCTTTTGCGCATGTTGGTAATCACCTGATTGTGGTATGTGTGTGTGTGTGCGTGCGCGCTCACGTGTGCGTCTGCCTGGCTGATAGGCTCAGTGGGTGTCTGGGTCCCGGGGGAACAGCTTCTCGTTAATAATTCAGACGAGGCTCATTATCAAGGCAGTGCAGATTTCTCCCTGATTTCACCTTAATTGCAGGCTGCCTGCTCTTCTCAGGCAAGGCAGCCGTCCCACTGTGAATAGACTCCCGGCACAGCCCTCTAGCAGCCCTGGATTCAAACCCTACTCGGAGCCTTTCGAACACTGTACGGCCCGCCATTCCGGTCAGCAAGTCGCGGTGAGGTTTTTGCGAGGGCTCGCCGCTTCGCCACTGCCGCATGGATACATCTCCGCCAGCCCCATCAAACCGGTCGTGGTTCAGTTTTTTCCCCCCCCGAACTATGTCAAATACAGACTGAATCCGTGGTCGGACTCTGCCTTCAGTATTCACCCCAGTCCTCCCCCTCCCCACGGCCTCCGTCCTCCACATGGCCACAGCAATATAGCCTCAGGCTTCGTTACACTACCGCACTATACACCTATCCACGCACGCCACACATACATGCTATTTCTAATTCCTCACAGGTCAGACGAGCCCCAGTCGGCACGCAGGCCCAGGGCATGGCGGTGGCTGCAGGCCGATGTGCAGACCGGTTTCCCAAGGAGGACATTATTTTATATAGCGCGGCTCGTCTCCCTCATGTGCGACGTGGGGAAGGAGTTCCATCTAGTCGCCCGGCTGTCTGTTAGCGTTGCGGTTAAACGAATGTCTCCGCGTACGTCGTGATGAAATTCTCTTTTTATGTAATGCAACGGCGTCATTTGCATAATCTGCTCGCTGACGGCTTTCTGTCTGGTCTTTCGGCGTTCGTTATGACTGTGCCGTGCGGAATTCCCATTGAGGTCCCAGGATCCCGTCTTACGCCCATATAGATAATTAACCATTAGCTGACGTCAAGACTGTAATACTTATTTTTCTTTTGTGTTCGCATTTTATTTATGTCGTACATAAACAACACATGTGATTCTTTCCTCTTCCGCCTTCAGAGTGATATACTACGGAAGCCGTTTCTCTCTCAGAGCCACCCAGGTGCTCATATTTCATAATTCAATTTTTCTCTCGGTAGGAGATTCGCTGTATGGAGCGATTGATGACTGGTCGTGTGTCACACAGAGAAAGAGAGGGGAAATAAACGAGAGTTAGAGAGAGGAGAGTGACAGAGGGATGAGAGACAGAGAGAGACTGAGAAAGGGGAGAGAGACTGAGATGGAACGAGGAAAATAGAGTCAGATAGGGGTGATAAGGGTAGATGGGGGATGTATTGTCTGTTTGGAGCTGCGTAATGATGACACTCCAGGTTTGGGCCATCTTTGGGATGTCTTGTCGGTCCTACAGCTCTCCACCTGTTTGATCGAAAAGCCTGTCTGTGTGTATGTGTGTTTGTTTGTTTGTGTGTGTGCGCGTGTGTATGCATGTGCGTATGTGTGTGTGTGTGTGCAATCAGTCAATCTTAGGTTCCTGCCCGGTCCACAGCTCAACCGCAATCTGCTCTAAAGGGCGACGTGGGAAGCTGCGTCACCAAGGCGAATGTAGTTAGCGGCGACCAAACGTTGGCGTTTGCTTGAAAGAACCCGCCGTCGTTGACGGCGTTCCCCGGTTTGCATGAAATTCGGTTATCACCAGGGCATGTCTTGGAATCATGTGCGACAAACCGACCCCCCCCCACGCACCTAGTCGGGAAGGAGTCCGCAGGGTTGGGGAAGGTTAGGGTCGGCAGGCCAGCTGACCGCCAGAGGCTGAAGCGGCGGTCCTTACTGGGTTTCTGTGCGTCCGTGGGGACGAATGTAGGTCAGGACGTGCGGCCCGTGGTTTAGTATGCAGCCCCTGTAAGGAGTGCTGAACTCTGAGGCTGCAGAAAGCCCGGTATGAACCCACCACGTCTGCTTCCCTCTGTTTCAGTCTCTCTGTACGTCTCTTTTCGTCTCTCTTTGTCTGCCTCTCTTCGTACCCCCCTCCCCCCTTGCTTTTCTCTCGCCCTCTCATGCTCTTTGTTTCTGAATGTCTTGGGATTTTTTTTCTCTGTTTGTCTCTCTTGCATGAGTCTTTCTCTCTCTCTGCCTCTCCCCCTCTCCCCGTTGGACTACCTCTTTCTTATATCTTAGGCTTTTCTTCTGTCACTCAATCCCTTCACTACTGTGCTCTTCTGCTGTTTCACACTTCCAGACACTTCCAGTCTTCACAAAGTAGCCCTTTCATCCCTCATTTCCCATCCCTCTTATTTTTCCATATACTCCTTTCATCCTTATTTGAAGTACTGTTTCATCTCTCCTCGAGTCATCCTTTTAGATCCCAAAACAAACACGATAAATGCCTCTCTTTTTGTCTCTTAATGTCCGTCAAGGAGGTGTCTCTGCTCCCCGATTGACTGTGTCAGACTGAGGACGACTGTGGAGAGTTGGGAGACACTGGGCCTGTAGTAGCCCTGCATTGCTCAATGTGACCACAGTGGTATTTGATATTAATTGACAGTCTTTCTAGTTTACATGGATAATGTGTGTGTTTTGCAGCAGAGGTGGTTTGGACTATTCGTCTCGTGGTGAGGTAGGTCTGTCTGATGCATGGAAGCCCCGATGTGGTGAAGATGTTGGGTTGGCCACAGAACTCGAGTAGTCGGTCCTCCACTGTACCGAGAGGAAGCTAGGCTCGGAGACAACACAACTTCAGGTTATTGAGTTACACCAATATGTCTGCAAACCTAAGGATGCCAATATAAAACCAATAGCACTTCATTTAGGCCATTGATGTACCCTCAAAATACATAATTAATTTTTCATTTGAGGCATTTGTCAGATGCTCTTGTTTTAACTGACATACCGATTGTACATTTATTGTATGCGACAGGCAGGTGAGACAGCCACATTTTAAGTACAAGTGTCACTCGTGTAAAGTGTTTTTCAGAAAGCTCCATATTCAGTGCTAGTAATTTTCTGGTGAATATGACTGAGATGTCTTATATCAAATTGTCTCAGGAGACGTAGCCTCCACTATTGGTGGGCCAGGACAGAGAAGAGCTTTGATAGGCTGAGTGGGAGCTGACCGTCCCGTAGGGGTGGGTAGACCAACAGACCGAAGAAGGTGGAGCAGAGTGCTAAGGAACTGTTCATCAAACCTAGACAGGTTAGCCTGGGAATGTTTTCTAAGGAACTGTTTATCAAACCTAGACAGGTTAGCCTGGGAATATTTTCTTTAATCTGTGTATTAAATAGAAAAAATATCTAGTTAATGTTTCTACTTTATCGTTTTTTTTATTATTATGAAATCATGCATTGTTCATGCTATGTTTTTTCATGTAATTCAGCCACGTTCATTCATTCACAAGGATACTAATCTGTAATTATTTTTTACATTTAAGCCTGTTGGTGATTTTCGAATATGCTCGTTTGAAGGGCAATTTCCTGATGCAGACACTTGAATTGACTCACTTGTCCTCTCTTTAGCCACGTTTTCATTTTCATCGGTGAAGCGAGCCATGACATAGCGAGACAAATTAATCTCTCACTGTTGAGCGTCATCTGCATAGCGGTGATAGGAGAGCTGCTGTCAGGTTATGTGGGACACCGTTAAGTCAAGCTGTTGTCGTGTTTGGCGGGAAAACATAGTCGCTTGCGTTGCTAAGCTAGCGGCTCTCCCCAGCAGGCTAAAGGTCACAGCTGGACGATTCGTTGTGATCTCCTTCAGCTGGCTCACCATTGGAAGTTCCCGTTTTTCAGTTTTGGGAACGGATGACCGAAAGAGAGAGAAAGGGAGATAGAGGAAGAGGTGGCGTCGATCTTCCAAGCAGGACTGGGAGCCAGACTTGGCTGCGCCTTAGCTCCTCTGCACACTTCAGCTCAAGTGTGCCTCCATTAGTGCACTCCCACTGCACTCACAAACACATCCAGTGATAGACACACACACATCCGGAAATATCACATATTTACTGTAAAACCCTCACGCTGTATGCAGCCTGTGAGTGTGTGTTTGTGTCTCGTACAGTACACATCCTGTGTGAGTGTGTGTTTGTGTCTCGTACAGTACACATCCTGTGTGAGTGTGTGTTTGTGTCTCGTACAGTACACATCCTGTGTGAGTGTGTGTTTGTGTCTCGTACAGTACACATCCTGTGTGAGTGTGTGTTTGTGTGTCGTACAGTACACATCCTGTGTGAGTGTGTGTTTGTGTATCGTACAGTACACATCCTGTGTGAGTGTGTGTTTGTGT
>JACXGK010006734.1:0-27807 GCA_016801125.1 Novumbra hubbsi | reverse complement strand
CAACTTGACACTGGCCACGCCCCCCGCACCCCATTACAGTTTCAACTTGACACTGGCCACGCCCCCCAACACCCCAATACAGTTTCAACTTGACACTGGCCACGCCCCCCGCACCCCATTACAGTTTCAACTTGACACTGGCCACGCCCCCCAGCACCCCGCTACAGTTTCAACGCTGATGTCCTTCTCCTTTTAGACACGCTTGTTCAAAAATCAGAAAGTTGTCTGTGCTGTACTGCGCGAGAGAGAGAAGAGGAAATAGGCTGAGAAAGAAGAGAGAGAGAGAAAGTTCTAGGACGAGAAAGAAAGAGAAAGTGAACAAAAGAGGGAGAGAGAAAGGGGGTGAAGGAAAGTGTGCAGGAGTCGGGGTTTGCATGTTATCGGTTATCCAGTATGCCATGTCTAGCTGACGCTGATGAGCCCTCACCGCTCTCTTGTTACTGAGGTGTGGAGGCTGGAGTACTGGGCCCTACGCTGTGCAGTGTTTCCCAGCAGGGCCCAAGGTTCAGCCAAGAGGAGCGACAGCTTCATTTACCTTCCACGGTCCATAATCACTCACAGACACAGTGCGGACGCTGAGGGGAGCACATCGCGGGGGAAGAGCTGGGTTCTTTCAGTGTTACTGATGTCCACCTACACTTGGTCCACGAAAGCAGTTGTGTTTGTGACAACTGAAGTGAGGTGTTCAGTTTTTCCAACTTCAAATAGAGTTAACTGAATTGACTACCCAGCAGTTTGAATGCATGTCGGAAAATAGCCCAAATGGGTCGGCTTCATTTCGGGTGGCAACGCCGGTGAGATTTGACTACTCAGTGGAAAATCCATCACACTCCCTTTATGGGCTGTGAGACTGGAAAGGAGGAAATTCCAGTCACCTCCCCTATCACCAGTAGTACATATGTACTAACCCTAATCCTAACCTTTCTTATCACCAATACCACGGCACCAGGTCACATTCTGAGTGTGTAAATATGCTTCGGTAATGCATTTCATTCAAGGGAGTCAAAGTATCTAACCCCTATATTCTCTGTTCCAAATTGACCCCTATTTCTTATGGTGTACTGCTGGTGAAGAGTAGTGTTCACTACAGGTTTTAGGGTAATAGGCTGCCAATTAGGTCACAGACTCATCCTCTCACTAATGGATGACAACACACATGATAACACATATGTCTGTTCATCAGCTCAGCAAAGACCAGGGTTGATGTGTGTAATTGCAGACATTACTTAAGCGAGGCCCACAGAATGTAAAAGGCATTCTAACAGATAATGGCTCATTTCCTTTGCCAGAACAGATCCATTTGGGTATGTGCGAGGAGTCAATAGCACCTCGTTTGAAGCCTTTACAATGTTAACATTTGCTGCCATGTTTGTCCGCACGCCATGGTTTGTGTTCATCTATGTGGCTCAAGGGTCCTCAAACAATAGATGCACATTGTAAAACCAAATTAGACAAATGTATCAATAGTTTAGTAATAATGGGATTGAGAGAAAATGCAATACATGTAGATAGATACAGTTAGAAGTAATGCAATAGCATTATGAAAAACCCCTTAAAAGCATGGTAAGAAATGTATAGTATCTTCAGATCTTTAATTGATATCTCTCTCTCATGTTTTCACTCTTTCTGACATGGTGTCTCGCTTTCTGTCTCCCACTCTCTGTCTATTACTCTCACTCTCTGTCTCTCACTTTGTCTCTGTCTCTGTCTCTCACTCTGTTCCTCAGGAAGAGCAGTGAAAGCGTACCCAGGAAATCAAAGGAAAGTGTACCCAGGGAAGTAGCAGTGAATGTGTACCCCAGGAAGTAGCTGTGAATGTTTACTCCAGGAAGTAGCTGTGAAAGTGCACCCCAGGAAGTAACAGGGAAAGTGTACACAGGGAGTAGCAGTGAATGTGTACCCCAGGAAGTAGCGATGAATGTGTATCCCAGGAAGTAGCAGTAAAAGTGTACCCCAGGAAGTATCAGTGAAAGTGTAGCCCAGGAAGTAGCAGTGAATGTTTACCCCAGGAAGTAGCAGTGAAATTGTATCCCAGGAAGTAGCAGTGAATGTTTACCCCAGGAAGTAGCATTGAAAGTGTACCCTAGGAAGTAGCAGTGAAAGTGTACCCTAGGAAGTAGCAGTGAAAGTGTACCCCAGGAAGTTGCAGTGTAAGTGTACCCTAGGAAGTAGCAGTGAAAGTGTACCCCAGGAAGTAGCAGTGTAAGTGTACCCCAGGAGGTTGCAGACCATCTTGATGATGTAGCTCATCACTGCTGCAAACAAAGTGACATGGTTGGCGGGTGCCACATTCCTCTATGCCTCAAAATGTGCGCTGTGCTCATATAAATGGGCAAGCGAGTGGGGAAAAAGCGACCCATTATTTTAGCGCCCTTTTGTGAACAGCTCAGCCCTTCAATGGGGGCAATCAACCAACCATAACAGTCCATAATGGTTTTTCTGCCTCATCCACAAGTCTGGAAGCGTGCCTTCGCTCTAAGCTCCCCAGGTCACCCCCCATCATATATTTATTGTACACTTTCCGTATCGTATATCGGTTTCTTTCTCCTGTGTTTCTTTTTTGTTAACAAATCTAGCCATAATTACCACAAAGTCATAGTACTTACAGATTGGCCGTGCATTCCTTGGTCATTTGTACCAATTCATGCCACATTGTGGGTTTTCCTGTTAACTTAAGGCCCTTTCACAAGGGTTGGGGGGGTTCACTGTTTCGTTTACAGGGTTGGTTTAAGTCGCTTTAGGCTTCCTACCTTTCTGCTAACAATTCCTGCGGGATTTTCATAAATGTTTGGGAAGGCCGAAATCAAGCAGCGAGGGGACGCGTGATCAATTTACAGGGCAGGAGGAAGCGTCCGGGAGGAGGAAAGGAGCCAGACAAATTACTAAGTGGGTGGCACCGTATCGGAAAGACGCCCGTCGCTCCCATCCACCAGCAGGTAGGACAACGCAAGAGAGAAGGAGAAATGCAGAGCAGGAGAGAGAGAGACAAAACCAGAGAAAGAGCAAGACAGAACAAGAGCTTGTCCTCACATCCACATGCGCTGAGAGGGAAACTGATCACCAGGTGGCCCTGTCTCCCCCTCTCAGACGACACAATGAGGCTAATCGCTCACGGGTCCACGGGGAATAAACTCAAGTGAGGCTTTCTCCTGCTTGGCAACCCGGGAAGAATACAGTCGGACCCTGAGAGTGTGTGCTGGACCCCGAGTGAGACGTTGGAGTGAGCTGGCCTGACAGATTGGTTTTCAATGCAAACAGATATCACACACCTCAGACGAAATCTTATAGAAGGAATGGTTTCCTATTACACAGGAAAGAAGGATATCCATAAAGGATATCAGGGGTGTAATGTCTGTCTGTGTAAAGGACTCACCCACTGCAAGTAAAAATAACTCCCATTCTGTGGGCCTTTTAACAAGCTCAGCCTTCAAATGGTAAATAAAACTGTAAATCTGTGTGCATGTATATCTAATGTGCATATTTTATATCACAGGACATATCTCTAAACTAATGCTCTGTGCAAGTTTTATATCTTGGTCTTTAATTGTATGTAATTAATTTCCATTTAAGAAGACCGTATTGGGGCTGTTTCTTTTGCCGAGGCTCTGGTATTCTGCAGAGGAATGCTGCACTTGAAAAGTAGTTATGACTTAATGAGAATTCCACTTGCAGCAGGAAGGAAGGGCTTAGAATGCGTGTCCCTCAGCGAATTGGGTGAATGTTAATCACGATGCCTTTTGCACACACGGAAGGGCCGGTCGGGACCCTGCTTCGCTCCGGGCTGAATAACCGCGAGGCCAGACACATGCAGGCGGAGACAGAGAGAAGAGGAGGAGGAGGAGGAGGAGAGGGGAGAGGGAGGGGGATTTGGGTTTTGTAACTGGGCTTCAGTGTTGTCTCCCTAGCTCACAGCTGATTGGTTTCAGATGATCCATAATCGCAAAAGGTTGGGTAGAAGGAGAAAGGACTCTGGCTGTCTTCACATTCCTGTTTTCCCTCTCTCTCTGTTCCTCCTGTCATTTCCTGACAGAGTCCACGGTATCAACTCCAAACAAACACATGGATCTGGTTTTCTGGTGCTGTTCCACTAAGGGATACACGAGTTCTCCAGACCTCTGTGATCGCTTACTCAACCTCTCTCCCTCTCCGCTTTCGTCTCCTGCTCTCTTCCTCGTTGGCTCCCTTCCTCATTCTCTCCCTTCCTCATTCTCTCCCTCCCTTATAGTCTCTGACGTGAAGGACACAAGGCCTCTGGGGATCTTGTCCCAGTGGAAGAAATGCTCTTTTAGTTTCTTCCCCCCAGCATATAATTTATATCGGTCAGGCCTTCTCTGAAACAAATGGCGGCCACATGGAGAAAGGGAAAACTCTCTGTCCTGTCTTTTTTGTGTTTAACATTTTTTTTAATATCAAACAACTCCTCTGAGCGTGGCTTTGGTGCGTTGAGGATTTAGCGCCCTGCAGGGCTTTTGAGAAGTGTGCGAAATCTTACAACTTTGAAGGACATGAAGTGGGGAGATTTGGTACCAATCTGTATTCTAGGGCGTAATCTCTGTATCTATAACGGACAGTAAATTAAGCCTAATCAGTCTAGTGTGTATCCCTTTCTAGATGTAATATCCAATATAGCCTTCCTGTGTTAGGATCTCTATTGTTTCCCGTCATCTTAGATACGCCATGTTAACTCCGCCCCCCCTGCCTACCACACACAGAGGGTAACCTGGCCAGGCCAGGTCGCTAGTGAGTGATGGATACGAGCTGGGCATCTGAGTCGCACATCTCCTCTCAGCATCGTGTTAAACTTCACTCTGTCTGATTGGCCCAGGGACTTCGCCTCCTCATACGTAGGGACAAGGGGCCGGTGTTGGTACCCGTTTCAGCGTCTGTCCTGCGTTCTTTAATAGTATCCCTCCCTCCTGGTATGAGGTGTTTCTCACGTCCTGGGCCTGGGGGACCAGCTGCTGGGCATGCTAATCCCTCCCGTCCCCCGTCCCCGGAATTTCCCTTCCTTCCTTCCTCCGTCTCTTCTCTAATAGCTCCCTTGTTCCTGCTGGACAGAACTGGTCCTTTGTGGCTGCTCTCGGAGCAACATTAAAAACAGGAATAGGGAAATTGTAAACAGGAGGCTTTTGGCCCAAAGGCCGAGGCGTTCACGGAGCCTCTGAGGCCTACTTCGTGCTAAGCAGAGAAACAGACCTTTGTTGCCGAGGGGATTAAGGGTTGAGGGACTTCGCTCAAAGGCACAGCAAGCGAAGGAAGGGAATTCAGCCGGCCTGAAATGGAGCCTCTGTAAAGAGATACCTGGATTATACATCTCTTGGCTGAGAAAACACCCCGTTTATACAGTGGGAGGGGTGACGTGACATCGCTAAGAACTGGACGAGTGTCCAGGGGCACCCAGTCCAACGCATCAGGTTGCAAAGCCATCAATTCGGACCAAACAGCACTCTATTCCGTTTGACAGCTCACTGCCTTTGAGGGCTCCGGTCGAAGAGGGATACACTACCTAGTGAATAGGACTCTGTTTTTTTGGGATGCAGCCTCTTGTCTTCAGCTGGCTAACGGATCAGGCTGTGGCCATCATCTACAGCCTCCTCGGCCAATGAAAACACACGGTGACGTGAGCAGGAACCATGTGAACTCTCCAGTTTCTCCAATGCTCTAGTCAAACAAGGGAATCCATTAGTATGGACCTCAGTGCGTTAGTATGGACCTCAGTGCGTTAGTATGGACCTCAGTGCGTTAGTATGGACCTCAGTGCGTTAGTATGGACCTCAGTGCGTTAGTATGGACCTCAGTGCGTTAGTATGGACCTCAGTGCGTTAGATCAGGTTGAGGAATTATCTTAAAATTAAACAGGTCTGTCATTATCCGCAAGCTGTCGACAGGAAAAAGGAAACCTATTACCTAGAAGTAACAAAATACATTTTAGAAGTAAAGCAAAATGTCTTCTGTTAGTTCTGCCAGTTCCCTCTTCTCTCTCTTTGTCCATTCAACCATCAATTAGTGGATCCTGTCATTCGGTAATGAGCGAATGTGGACAAAAGCACTTTGTTATGACATTGTAAGGGATGTCGCTTAAGGACATTTGCGATGGAGAGTGACCGTTGGCGAAATGAAACGGTGTAAACATCTAAAGATAGGTCCTCACAGGAAGGTGGTGAGCTGGCACGTACTGTGCCGTTGGTGTCTTTTGGACGTCAGGTCTTGAGGGCCTGCTTTGTAGTCTGGGGTGTTGTTGTTGAACATCTGCACAAGTCCCTATGTAGCGCTGGCTACAATCTTCTGTCCACACAGAGAGTGAAAGGATGTGACCCCAATCCGATTCTGAATTAGCCTGCCATCAAGCTTCAGAATGGAGGGCCCAAACAAACTGAACCCCGCCGCGCTAATGCCTTAGCATGGCTGGGCGTTTCTGACCAGCTGACGCTAGCACACGGTTGTTCTTAAGAGGCATTTGTGAATTCCCCCTTTCTATGGGTTTTCTGCATTAGAGGTGTCCTTCACGTTCTGAACATCTGTACATCTGTACAGTGGATGTGTCGTGGTGAATGACAACCTTATGTTGGAGATTTACTGCACAGAGGAACACAAAGTGGGGCAGGTTAGGCCAATCCTTTCATGAGAGATATTGAATACCCCTTCATAACCCCCCCCGAATAAATCGGAACTTTCCATCCACTCTCTCTCTCTCTCTCTCTCTCTGTTCTTTGAACTCCCAACTGCTCTTTGAAGGAAAGTCATAAAAAGCCCTTTTATTCAGGCATGGCCAGCCTCTTTGATGGGTTTGTCACTTGTACAATACCGTGAGCCTTCCTTCTCATGCAGAGGGAAACTGGCCTGTGTGTCTGGCAGACCCACCAACCAGCAAAGGCCCCAGATGCAGGGCCAGCCAAAAGCCCCAGATACAGGGCCAGCCAAAGGCCTCAGATGCAGGGCCAGCCAAAAGCCCCAGATGCAGGGCCAGCCAAAAGCCCCAGATGCAGGGCCAGCCAAAGGCTCCAGATGCAGGGCCGGCCAAAAGCCCCAGATGCCAAAGGCTCCAGGAACTGAATGCTTGTTCGGGGCGAGAGGCAGGAGACAGCACCACCCTTCATCAGCAGACAGGTTCACCGCTAGGCCGCAAGGCCGTGTGTTGTGGTCGCTCGCTGTAAATTACATCTCACCTGTTCCTCGTCACATGCTTTCCATCCAGCTCCACTCATTTTATTTACGGCTGTTTTATTTTACTCTCCGTCTCTCTCTCTCTCTCGGTTCTTTATCTTTTCTTGGTCAAGAGCAAGTTTTTGCTCCTGAAGGAACGTCTAACGCTGCATTAATGTTGTGCTGCTCATGTTCAAATCATCTTCATGTAACCGCACTGAAAAAATCAAAGATTTTTTTTACATACTTCAGGATGTTAAAGTTAACCACATTACCATCCAAAAATGACATTCAGATAAATATCTTGACACATTTATAAAAAAGTAATGACGGAAACAACCATTGTCGGTACAACCTTTCAAGTCTAATCAAACCACATGTTAACTTGACTTTCATGGAAACCATTAATGTCTTCAATGGTTGTGCATTTTCCCCTTATGGGTTTCCAACGGGGGATCAGGTTAGAAATGTACACTATAACAATCAACTGTAGGTCGTTATGAAAGTGCTTTGCTAAATTACCAAAAAGTGTTTTTCATCAAAAGTAGCCGTATGTGGCTTGGGTTGATCTATAGGTTAAAGGCGTTGCCTCGAATGTAAATGTACTCCATTTATTTTCATCAGGCACACTGCACCCTCAGCAAAAGGTATTCTCTATGGTTCGCCACTGGAAGCATCAAAATAAAGCATAAGCAAATTGAGTGAGCAAAAAATTAGTGATAAAAAATAAAACATGTACTGTGGCCACACATTTTCCATAAACTGCTTACAGGATGTTCTCATCAGCCAATACGTAATATAATTCGGCACGGCTCCATCTCATTGCTGATGTGTGATTCCGGCATACATTGGTCATCATGCATCTCCCATGTGGGTGTCGCAGTGGTAGTGGATGAGGTGAGCTTTCCCCTCTGTATCTGCATGTTATTCACGATTCAAGTAAACAGAAAATTCAGATTCCAGACACTTTCAAATGCTTTAAAAAAGATAATATATATGTCTATATTTTTTTTTAAGTGCCACCAGTTTTACCCAAAACATTTATAACAAAGACATAAAAGAGTTTAAAAAGAAATAGGACACTCCAAGCTAAAACCCTCCCAGAGTTTGTTTACTGCAACACCAACTGAATTAGGAAGCCTGTGTGATGCAGCTTTACTGACCTCAGTCTGGACAGGAGCCATTTATTTCACACCGACGTATTGTCTTTTTGACCAGCTGTTACCATGACATCATTTTAAGCAACTGTCTGTGTTAACGGGTTACATCATATTTTCGATGTTATAACGCAGCACAGCTGTTGATCATTAGCCAAAGGGAAGGAACTGAGAGTGTCCTCGTTAGCGTGACCATCCTTATCGTCGCGGATCGGGGGGGGGGCTTTTGAAATGAGCGATTGTGCGGAGGAAATAAAGTGCAGCCTCTGTGAGGTGAGAAAGCCTGGACAGGGCAGGGCGAGAACAAAAGGGGTGTGGAGTGGTGGCGTAAACGGGGTGCCTGGGAACCTCCAGGGACGGGCCGGTCCGGACGGTCCCACTCTCCCTGCATCTCTGCCTCACAAAAGGTGGCCTGGCGCAGGGCCAGCGGTGGAGCCCCGCCAGGCCACCAACTGGGTGTCGGGTTACGAGGAGCCATTCAGCCCAGGAAGTGTCCCAGGTTGCACTGTCCCCTGGCCCATCAAAGGGCCCGCTGTGGGCTCTCCATCTGCCCATGGGCAGGCCTGCTGACAGAGGTCCATTACCTGCTGCCATTAGGCTGTTCCCATGCTCCTGTTCTGTCCGGTCCTGTCCACCTGAGCTGTGCCGGAGAGGACGTCGGTGAATGGGCTGCGGTTCACACAAGGCTCTTTTGGGATGGTTAAGTTATCCAAGATACAGTTTCAGCTGTGGTTGGGCCAACTCTTTTAGGACAGATTGTTTAGTCGGTGCAGATCGAGGTCATTCAGAATACTAAGCCTGTGTGGGGCTAACTCTCTGAGTGTCAGTTACCCAACATTTTTAGTTTTTGGGATAAAAATGATCTGGCCCCTCTTAAAAAAAAATTATTGCAAAAAAAACTTAGATTTTTTCATTCAGACACACGGGAGTTCAACCCAAAATGTATCCAAAACACATTTTTGAAAAGGCACCAGTGACACATACTTGCTTCTCCGTTAAACCAGTTTGATAAGCAACCTGTTTTGTTTGGGTGGATTCCCTTTCCTTGCTTCTTTGTTTATGATGTCTCCATTTGACGGCTACAAGGCCTCGTCTGTCTCAGATGACCGTAAATCACACAGTCGTGTTCTGAAAACATCCTGAGATAGCCATCTCACCCTGATGGCCACTGTGTTATCTCTGTATTTCCATGGGGAAATTAACAGTTTAGTGACTAAGGAGAGGAGAGTATTGCCTTACAGCAAGTACATTAACAAGCTTCTTCGGTCCCTGGTTCATTTGGTTCACTAAGTTAGCTTGCTTCTCTTTCTCTCTTTCTCTCTCTCTCTCTCTCTCTCTCTCTCTATATATATATATATATATATATATATATATATATATATGTGTGTGTGTGTGTGTTTATGGAGTTACACAGAAAATAACAACCCCTTTCCGTGACAACACTTTTCCATTATAAATGGAAGTTCCGACTTACCTTGAGTTCCAAGCACACCAAGCACATCACCAGATTCATTGCTTAAGCAGGATTTATTATTGATTCCCGTTTCAGGTCGGCGGGTCACCGAGCCACTGTCCAGAGGGGAGGACAACCGCTGACCCGGCTGACTGCACATGTTCCAGTAGCACATCTCTAACTGTCCCCACCCACAGAGACACAGGAGTCACGGCGGGTGGGGATTGAGGTGGCCAGAGCGGACGGGGTAGAGGCTACGTTTAGCCCCGGGGGGGGGGGGGGGGGTTGCCTGGCTACATGTTGGCTAGGCTACATGTTGTTTCAGGTGGCCAAACTCTCAGACCCCCGGCTGGCCCCAGGAAGTGGTCCTGCAGGCAATATTGGCAGCTCATTAGCCCGGATCAAAGGGGCCACGGCCCCCCCTGGGTAAACCGGCTCCCGACCTAACCCTTTGCCGCGTTGGGCCAGATCATCCGATTGATATGGAGGCTAAGGGCTCCTAGTGAAAACAGAGAGAGTGATGGTGAAGAAGGGTTCCCAGCCCGAAATGCTAGTCAGACGTGCCTGGGTGTCAACAACAGTCGTCTCACTAGAGGGGATGGAAGCACGTCCTAAACCCACTCCATGATGGCATGGAACAAAGGTCTCAACGACAAATAGGTGAGTCAGTCAACCCGTCCCTCGTCGTTAGATTTCCTCCTCTACGACTCTCGCGTACCTTTTCGAAAAGACACGCTGTGTTGCTCGTGAATCAGCCGACGGAACGAGGAGAAGGAGAGCAGCCTGTCACATCCGACAGTGGAGCACTTCGCCCCCTCACCCCACACAGTCTCCTGCCTCACAGGAAGTGGGGTAGCTGCCGTTCAAGTGTACTCTTACCAGCTGCAGCTTATTTTAGCAGTTAGCCAGTGGACAAAGCCGCTCCGGGGGGGGTAGGGGGGATGGATAGTGCTGATGCTCTGGAGGCAAGGCGGACCGGCTCTGCTGAATCAGGTCTTAAATATAGCCTCCGCTGGTGGTGGTGACTCTCCGCTGGCGTTCCTGCTGTGGAGCTTAATGAAGGTCAGCACGTCTCTGCGACAGGAATGGCTGACTGCTGAGGTGAGCACTAAACTGTCATTTCCTCCCTTCTGACGGCCTTCCTCCTTTCACACGCACAAACACACACACACACACACACACACTCACACTCACACCAAGCTCTGGCTTCACCTCACCTCCCCCACTTCCCAATCACATCCTGGCCTGCCTCACCCGTCCTCCTCTCCCCTTCCTCCGTGACAGGAACTGAGCCCTGTAATGACACCTGTGTTCAAGACGGACCGTGACACTCCTCATGTTTAGAGGGATGACAACAGGAAGGTTTCCCAGGACTGGACCGACACCGGAGCTCCGGGGAGCCATTGTTTTGATCCAGTGATCCAAAAGGACTGGAGTGAAATTGGTTTCAGACCAGACTTAGTCCAATGCTAAGTCACTGTGGATAATAGTGTTTGCTGAACGGCTGCTATGTAGCTGGAAGTGCCGATGTGGTACGGTCTTGGGATTCCTTATTAGTGTCACTCGTAGATCTACGTCATGACAAGTGCACGCACAAAAAACAACTGGCAAATTGTACAGGACCACACTCCCCTCACGTGACCCTCACACGTCCCTCACACACATTGGACACGCATTCAGGAGTTAACGATGCATCAAGCTATCGAACAGGACTCTTTGAGCGTCTTTGCGTGGATCCCTGAAAGCCGTAGCCCAGGTATTGACTTCTACCTCTAACAACATCCTCACGTCACCAACTAGGTAATGCTGTGGGTCCAAGACTGCCACATTGCCCTGATTGGCGTTCCCATTTTCCACTGCCTGATGACTGTTTGATGTGATGTATTATTCCAGCCATGTAATCACTACATGGTCTGCTAGGCTGGGCCAGCCCATCATTGCACCAGAGTCTATCCAGCGCCACAAGACAGGAAGTAAGAAAGGACCACTTTGGGCTGGCTGACCGGGGCAGAGACACACACGCCAAGGATGAATATGAACCAGGCGGGTCACACAACGTACAGACACAGGCCAACAGACAACCACAGACAGAGGCGATGTCTGAGGCCGGTGAAAACAGTCCAGATGCTTGAGCGACGCAGTGAGATCATCCACTGTGTCCTTGCAGACCCCTGTGTGGACCCGCTCGGAACGCCTTTGTTGTAGACGAGAGGTTACAAGGTGAGGTCTCAGGGGGCACTGAAAACATGTGCGCTGGAGGCGACGCGTGGAATGCCCAGAATGTGAGCAGCGTGAAAGGCTCTCCGCCAAGCTACCTCGGCTGCAGGTTACAGTTCAGCGCTGGACAATCCCCCTGGGCGGGGGTTCAGGTGGGGCCCTGTCACCCCTCTGAAGAGAGGTCAAGGGTCACTTTCCACTAGTGGCTCGGCTTCGCTTAGGGCACGGCAGGGGGTTGTGGGACGCTGCCTCCCGTCTTCACGCGTCCTCCGCATCTCACTAAATGCCCCGGTTCCCCACATACGTTGTTCAGAACTGACCCTCTTTCTGTGGGCGGACTTGTCTCGACGCTACAAGGAAGTGACTGGCCAAACCAACCTCTGCTAAGGTGACCACCGCTAAGTTCTCAATGTAGTCACAATCCACATACACTAAAAGAACATGGAGGTCTTCCGTCTGTACACCTAATGGACCCATTTGCCACATTCCTATTCAAATTTTAGTGAACCAAAATGTTTACAGTGACTTTATTGTATTTCAGCCATTCCAGAGGCCGAACCTGCAGTACAGTATTTCAGTAATGTTTTTACCAATAAGAGTCAAGAACAAATCCAAGCCCAGGTTTAATTCTACAATATCTGATGCTATTCATACAAGGCATGGGCACATTTTAGAAAAAACAACTTCTATCTTGGACTAACAGACATTGAGAACGTATATAAAAACACTATGAGAAAAGCAACAGCAATCTACAATATAAAAATGCTATCTGAAATGCGAGATCCAGATTTATGTTTAAGCCCTGGTATGATTAGCATTTATCTCTAACCCATATATTTAATCTAACATGCATTTTGGCAGTTATCCCTAAAGTCTAGAAAACCAGAGATCCCACTGCACGGGACACGGGTGTCCTTCATAATAATTGCCCAAACTCAAAAATGTCCACCGTTGCTAAAATCCAGGAGGCATTGGTAAAATTAACATTTACGTTCCTTCATAAGAGAAAATTGCATTTTTAACCTATTTCAATCTTGTTTAAGACTATCACAGCAGCTACACTGGTTGTTAATGACATCGTCAAAGAGAAGTTAAGCTGTGTTTTTCTGTTTGTTGACATGTCCAAGGCGTTTGACGCAATGGACCCCTAATCTTATCGAAAAAGCTCTGTTCATGTGGCCTGGCCAAGGACAGCTGCATCTGTTTTCAAAATGACCTAAGTTACAGAATTACATTTTGGGTCTATAACATCAGATGTTACATTTGGGTCTATACCATCAGATGTTACATTTGGGTCTATACCATCAGATGTTACATTTGGGTCTATACCATCAGATGTTACATTTGGGTCTATACCATCAGATGTTACATTTGGGTCTATACCATCAGATGTTACATTTGGGTTTACTTTACAAAAGGGATGGCAATATCGCATGTCTCTTGAAATGAATTTGCATGCGATTTGTACTGACCAACTTGTCATTACATAAGAGACATTAACAACTATGATGGCAATGCAGACTAGGGCAATGCAGACCGGGGCAATGCAGACCGGGGCAATGCAGACAGGGGCAATGCAGACAGGGGCAATGCAGACCGGGGCAAAAAGACATGCACACATGCACTGTATTAAAAATACACACGCAGGCTCTGCCTTTCTCCATTTCTAAGCACACAAACAGACATTCTGAAAAAAACCTGTTTCTACTGATTCAGGAAGTCAATATTTGAGAAGTTTAAGCTACCAGGCTCCGTGTTTGAGATCTGCCTAAATGCAAGGAAGTTATTGTGGAATTCCAGTTGTCAAGTGGGTCAGAAGTGTAAGTGTAAGGCCCTGTCATTGCTTATTAAAATAGTATTGTCTGTATGCCAAGAGGACATGGGGGTAACATAAAGGATAGAAAGACGATCTCATGCACATACCGTCTGCCTTGATGACCACGCAGACTCATATTTTGGCTGCAATTGTGCAAGGCAGCTTGTGCGACCAATTCATACCTGGAAGCCTCATAGCTGCAGGTACGAAAAAGGAGAGAGAGAAAGAGAAGGAGAGAAAGAAATAAGAAAAAAATGAAATTGGAGAGAGAGAGAAAAGGAGAGAGAGAAGGAGGGAGAGAAGGATCCAGCAGGCCAGAGGTCCATAGCCAAAGACACAATTGTAGTAGTAAAGGACCTTTGTTTATTTTCAGGATTTCTGTTAATCCTATTTCCAATATGTGGTCATTGGTGCGGAATAGAAAAGATTTCAGACTGGGAAGGAGATTAAGGTGAATACTTATGCCAATTCATATGTTACAGAAAACTCAGATATTGCCCTAAAACTGTGTTAGTCTAAATTCCATTAAATACATACAAAGCATTGCCTATTTATTTACACACGGCCCAGACCTCAAAAGCCTAAATTGTGGCCGTGTTAAAATGTAGGTGAGGTTGTCATGGAAATCTGTGCTAATGTAGTGGGTGACTATTAACCTTTGACAGCTTTAAAGACACAAGCTGGGAGCTGCACGCTATCCGTGGGGGAAGGGCGGACAGTGGGATGTTAAAAAAAGAAATTCACACTCATTTCCTTCTTCTGGTTTGGAACAAATCAACAACATCCTGTTCTTTTGTGAATCCTGCATGCGTTTCACAGTTTGGCGTCATAACACGGCCTTTTGTTGGGCAACGACTCGAATGCAACTGCAGTGAAGAGAGAAAGCGAACATGTAAATATATAGAATCACGAGATAAGCAACATCAGAACGAAATTATCATTTTCTTTCAATCGTGAAAAACTAAATACAGGGCTACTTAAGTAATGCAATACCCTTTATGTGAAATGCATGTTTTTATTCCGATATAACAAAGATTTTTGGCATAGCATTTCGTAGAGATCCCCATGATTGTTGCCTGCCTTCCCATACACAACAATGGGTTCCCTCTTAACGACATCAAATCTGTATTTTCTAATAAAAAATATTATTATTTTCCATAACCCCATTTAAATGATCACGACGAACCCCTGACATGAGATTAAATATTCGGACATTTGCATTCCTTTTCAGGTCGTAGGCCGCTCGGGAAACATGAACGCGTGAATGCATTCATAAATAACTAGCATGGCGCGAGGCACAAAACCGCCTCATTCATGTAATCCTCTCAGACATTGCTCTGGTGACGAAAAGCTCCCAATTCTTCCATTCATGAAATCTTGGTATCACGCTTGCGCAATGAAATTCGGAGTCCTCCCATTCATAAAAATGTTACCCCTGCATATGAGCTCCGAGTCTTTCTGCCCTCCCATTCACAAAAAAATCTGTCAAGGCATCTGCGCAGTACGTTCTTCACCCTCCCATTCATAAAAACCCATTTCTCCATGTACTTGCAACATCGTATCAAAAAGACCGTGTCTTCACCGCAGTACGGATCGAGTGGATAGTGTTGAAGAATCTTTCGCTTGGTGTTAATTTAAAAAACATTTTTACTTGGGAGTAATATTGTTGGAATATACATGCGGTCCTCGAGCTCAACAGATACATGCGCTGCTAGTCTGGAAAAGTAAGTTATTCTATCCGATTTATAAATATATCCTTTCGGAATAGGCGACTGGGGTTTATGTAACCCATCACATTTGGTTTAAATTCGAATATATCATACTGGTGTGTTTAATACACACCAGTGGTGTTTAGTGCACACAAGTGTTGAGGATTGCGTGGGTACAACAAACTCGCTCTATTGCAACAAGCTGTTCAAGTATTTGCAGTTTGTGTTAATAACTAACATGGGAGATTAGAGCAAGAGAGAAATTATCATGAGAGCGAATAAAATAATACGATCTTATTCGCTGTTTTCACTGACTTTACCTAGTTCATTCAAAGCGGTATATGCCGTTTATACACGTCTTAGACATGTCGTGGTTAAAGCGACATAGCATAACGTGTTAATTACGGAATTGTACAGTCACTGCTCACTACAATTTGCATTATCGAAGATCGTTGCGCGACGCTTCACTGCTGCGTTCGAGCTGGAACATAGTGCATAATGTCAGGTGGTTTTGTAAATTATTCCTTAAAAAAAAACTCTGAATTAAATCAACTAAACAGTTTGTCCAATAAAATGGACGGGGCTTCGTTAAACGGCCCCTCTTCCATAAACCAATAGCTCACATTTTAGCCACTTACACGTAAAGAAAACGTAGCCTATGTTCTGTAGGCGATTTGACTGATGTCAATACGGTCTGTCAAATGAAGTGTTACCATCATATCTCGATAAAAATGTAGTCAGACCTGACCTTTATTTTCTCATTCCAACCAGCGCGGTGAGTCGACTCGCCTCCGGTTTAATCACTCAATTCATCCACATAGGGGTAGGGGGGGGGGGGCTCTACCGTCTGTGAATTCAATATGTAGCCTACTACATTACATGTAAAGCGTTTCTCCCCTGCCAGCAATGTAGCAACAGGTTTGTGCCGTGATATTGCGTTCCACACCTGCGACACAACATTTAATTCACAAAAATTCCAGTTATGAATTTATTGTCGTGAGAAATAATAAATCATCCGTATTAATAAATAAAATAATCACAGTGTGTTCACATGAACATACTATACTTAGTTGAAGCAATACCCAAAATGTTACTTTCACTACATATCCTAAATGTATTTATAGAATTAATAAATGTCTCCATCCTTTTTTTACTTTGAGACTTTGATCACAGATCTAGGCCTAAAGCCCGCAAAACAACTGCATGGTAACTGGGGGAGAACTGGGATATATGTAACACAACTTATATACCCAATTCAGGCAAAACAATGGAACAAAATGTATGGGTATTCTTGAAACCTTACAGGAATGTAAAGGCATTAACATTTTTATTGAACATGTCATTCCTAATATTAAGTTGTGAGGCATTACAACTGACCCTGTGTTACATTTAGCCCTGGTCTCCCCTAACCACTTAGTGGTAACTTACGTGCCTTGTGGGCCAACTGAAAGGCAGAGTAGGTGCCTTTATTTTCTGTTCTACTCAGTCGGGGGAAACTTGCTTGTAGTCAGTTTTGGCCAGTGTATCGTATTCTCAAAACTAGCATCCCACTCTCGTAAAGATCAAAGAGGATCAAGCAGCAAGCTAGTTTGCCTAAATATCCTGAAAGTGTGTATATACATTTTTTGGGGTAAAAGGTTAGCTTAAAGGTAGGCTTGGTGTAATTAACTGAGCAGACAAAAACACATGTATTTAGCTATCTTAATGAGCCAGAAAATGATTGGTTACTTTTTTGATGTTTATCAAATATACTTGGTAAAGTAATTGATGGATACAGAGGAACATGTTATTTGTCACTAGCAGAATCAATTGTTAGTTAGGTCACCTCAAAGGCTTTTAATCCCAGTATTGTGGGACTGACATGCAAGATAAAAAAACCGACTGAAAAACACAAACAAATTCCAGTACAATATCTTATCAATGTCTCCTCACCAATAATCTTGCACAATAAAAACAAACCAACGCAGCCATTCCTGGTTTCTGAATCTTTAAATGGTCCTTTAGTAGTGAACATGTTTAAATGCAATCCGTATATTGAAAATGTGTTCAGCTTCCCGTGTTCAGCCGTGTGGTACATTTACTCAAGAGAAATTGTGTAAGAGTCCCCCCGCAGACCCCAGGCTGCCACATCTTGTACTACCGCTGACGCCTGGAGCCTCGGGTCAGACTCACTCCGCGAGGCTGACGGTCCTTTCTCTGTGTTTGCAGGACTGCTAGATGTTGAGCTCTCCGTTTGCCGCGTGAGGGACGCGACCGGACAGATGGAGTCAAGGGTCCCCCATCACATCCCCGGGATGTCCTCCTCCACTATATCCCAGCCCCTGCTGGACAGCCGGGTCCCCTACGGACGGCTCCAACACCCGCTCACCATCCTCCCCATCGACCAGATGCGCTCGTCCCACGTGGAGAACGACTACATCGACAGTCCCGCCGTGGTGTCCCAGCAGCCCGCCGGCCAGAAGGCCTCCGGCGTGGGAGCCAACGAGGCCCTGCTGGAAGCCCCCCGCCACCCCAACGGGCCGCGCCACCCGGGCCTGGCGCACGGCGACGCCACCACGCACCCCTGGATCTCCTTCAGCGGGCGGCCCAGCTCCATCAGCAGCGGCAGCAGCACGTCGTCGGACCAGAGGCTGCTGGACCACGCCGCCCCCACGCCCGTGGTGGACCCGGCGGCGACGACGGCCGCCCGGGTCCCGTGCTGCGGGCCCCCCAAGGCCCCCGCCTCTCAGCCGCCGGGCGCCAAGCACCTGCTGCCGTGCGAGGCGTGCGGCAAGTGCCGCTGCACCGAGTGCACCCTGCCCCGGACCCTGCCCTCCTGCTGGGTGTGCAACCAGGAGTGCCTGTGCTCCGGGCAGAGCCTGGTGGACGCGGCCACCTGCATGTGCCTGGTCAAGGCCGTGTTCTACCACTGCGCCGAGGACGAGGATGACGAGGGCTCCTGCGCCGACCGGCCGTGCTCCTGCCGCCAGGCCCACTGCTGTGCCCGCTGGTCCTTCATGGCGGCGGCGTCCCTGCTGCTGCCCTGCCTGGTGTGCTACCTGCCGGCCGCGGGCTGCGTCAAGCTGTCGCAGGGGTGCTACGACCGGACCAGCCGGCCGGGCTGCCGCTGCAGGGACTCCCAGACGGCCTGCCGGGGCTCCAGGCCCACGGCCGGCGTCCAGGAGAAACAGGGGTCGTGACATCGACCGGCTGCCCATCGACCGGCTGCTGGATGGGACAATGTCCCGCTCCTTGCCCACGGGGCCTCCTCCATCCGCCGGAGGACATTCTCAGAAAAAACCACGGTACTTAACAGAGGGGCTCGCGCCTGTCCTTTTTGGTTTAGTGGAAGCTTTGCCGTACGAGTCCAGGATAGGTCTGTCTGTTAGTTTGGTTGGCCTGCATCTAGAAAACTGCTTGCCTCCGAACCCATACTTGTAAGTGTGACAGACTGGGGAATTTCGTTTTCGAAAATGGCCGAAGGCATAAGTCATTCTACATCTATGCTGCTCTAATTTTCTAGCTTTGTCATAGCTGTCATAGCTCCATGACAAATTGAACCTTAGTCGTTGTTCTCTCCGAACATAATTCTATGTACAGTATGCTTAAGAATGTTGGTCTGTCCATAATTTTGTGCAAACTGTTGATTTCCTTTCGTAGAGCTTAGGGGTTTGGATACTTAAAGGCCCAGTTCAGCCAAAATATTTTTTTTCCCTGTGTGTTGTTTAATAATATGGCAAGTTGCTTGTTGAAAATGCAATTTACAAAGGACCTTGAAAATCATTGCATGCAAAGAATTTCATCATTCTTTGGTGTTTAATGCAGTGAACAGGTGAATAGACCAATAACAAGGAGTTCCAAAATTTTCTGCCAATAACAGCTAATTTTCAGGAGTCCCCTCCCAGGTCAGACCACTCCCAGAAAGCCCTCAGAAAATTATTTCTTGTTATGTTTTTTTTTATATAAAAAATGACTTATGTCCATTTTTAAGGAAATCTATAACACTTTAAGGAATTACATTGAAATGAAGAAATGGCTGCATTGGGCATTTAAGGTAAAACAGACGCCCACTCAGTACTGAATATTGTTTAGTGGTTAGTGCCACACAAGCCTTCCTGTTGCTAGCCTGCTGTTGAGCTTTTAACTCTAGTCAACATGTGAGAGGTAAAAGTGTGTGGCTTTGGAGAAACCTGTCAGGAAGATTTTTTTCTTTTCTTTTATTCTTTCTAATTTTTGTTTGTCTGATACAATATGTGTACGGTCATACCACCAACTATAGTTTTCAGTGAAAAACTGTTTTAAGATTGGGTGACTTGATCACGTTCTATTTTCTTGAGAGAATCTACACTAAAAATAATAACATAAATAATTGCATGTCACGCCCCACATGAAGTAAGTTATTGGTTGACACCGGTGCTAGATAGGGCACAATATAAAACATTGGCCCCACATCATTCGAATAGGGTCTAGCACGTGAAAACTGTCCACACGCCAAGTTGACTTCACTCAATCGGGGAAGAGTAAGCCAAGAGAGGAAATGAACAGAAATTGCCTTTTCAGGAGCGAGATGGTCGAGGGAAGTTTTACAGTATCTAGCCAGCCTTAGTTCAATCAAACCTGCCAGTTGCACAACCTTTTTAGAGGAAGCAAAACCCCCCTATGATGGACTGAAGCACAGTATTAAGTATAAAAAAAACATTACTTTCACATTACTCTGTAAACTATTTTGAGTCTACATTGTATCCCGAACCGTGCAAACTCTCACAATTTTAGCTGCAATGTTGGCTTTGTTGTATGTACTTTAGTTACTCAAAATGTATTTTTGTGGCCAGCATGGAGTTCCAATGACTTTGCCAAAGGAGTTTAGTATACCTTGTATAGCTGTCTTAGGGATCATATGTGATATGCACTTGCCAAATGGTTCAAAGGCATAATTGCTCTTAAAAGTAAAGTGCTCTTGTTTGCAGTTTGCTTCAGTTTGGCATAAAGAGACACTGTCGTTCCATAGCCACACACCAGGTTCCCCACTAACATTAAGATCGGTCACATTCAAATTTTTTCTACTTGTCTTGTTGCACAAAGCTCAAAGCATACAGGAACAAAACACTGTTCTTCTTCTTGAATGTATAAGACAAAAAAAATTATATATACATATGTATGTTATATATATATATATATATATTTTTTTTTTTTGCAGTTCAATCCAAGGGAAGGTGCCAAATGGGGACTGATGCTGTGGCGGGCAAAGCCATGAAAAGTGTGCAAACATGTTCACAATATGTTATAGAAATAGACCAATGCAGGTGACCTGTGGTTGTTGTAAATAGTTTCAAGACCCCTGTGTTCTTTAGAAGAGTTTTAAATGTCCTTGAAAAATCGCATGGTACATTATAACTACAGTCCAGTACAAGACATACAGGCATAGAGATATATATTTTGTGGGTGAAGATTAAGGTTTTTGGGGGGGAAGGGGAGGGGGGGAAAGACGTGTCTTTCTATCACAAGCACTTGATTTAGAAAAATGTGCTCTGCAATAAAAATGCCTTTGTTTATGTTATTCATGCCTCATTAGCAGGGGAGAGGCGAAGCTAATTCTCAGTTCCTCAGCGCCCCTGGAACTGTGGATTCATTGAAACCACTGAAGGAATACAATTTCGGCCTGTCCGGATCAACCCATTTCCTCCCGTTTGTGCTCGGTGTCGCAACTCCCAGTGATGTCCGACAAATGCCCTGGCCTTGATTGACAAATACAGCTGCTGTGCATAAACTTGTTACAACCACCGGGAGGGAGAAGGAGCTCCCTCGAGCTACATTCCATTCCGTCTTGTTTTATAGTGGATCTGGTTGGCTTCTCTGCTTTTTTTTTCGCCTGTCTGTGTCTCACTGTGTCTCGGGACAAATCTTTAGCTCCAAACCACATTTGCTTTATGTTCATGCGATGCGTTTCATGCCTTGTTGAGGCATTGAATAATCACCAACCATGACAAGATGAAACCTGGTTTATGTTAGAATGCTGTGACAAACTCCTGTTGGGATACACTTGTGGCCACTAGAATTCACATCGACTCAATCAACAGACCCTTCCAAGTGCTGGCTTGTGTTATTCAGTTTCTTTGCATTTGCAATGTCAATGTTGAAGAAAAAAGAGCTCTGTGCTATTGTTTTGTTTAAAAATAACAAAAAGACAAAAATCTCACAAAAGTTTCCCTTTATAGATATATTTATTTTGAAGTTCTATTTTATATAGTATTTATTTAGATGCCAACTTTTGTTTGTGAAGAAAGCTTATATCAAAATGGAATGTATATTGACATTGGAAATATATATTGTTAAATATAAATGTTGTTTTGTCCTTTTTGTCTTCTGTTTCTGGAATATTCTTATATTCATATACACAACATACACAAACCAAACTTTTGGACTGTCAGGAACATTAACAGCGTTCTTTGCTGTTTTGCCCAGTTCTATCAATACATACATGCTAGGAGGAAACAATTAAGAGTTAAAAATAGATCGTTTTTCTGTTTCAATAGTCAAAATACTATTTTTTATGTTGGGAAGGAGAGTTATGGTTGAAGGTTTAGAATGAAGTAAAGCAACCTAGAAACATTTCAAAAAATCTTGTGGTTTTCAATATTTCATTTGAATGACTCTTCCTGAAATTTAGTTTAATATTCTCCTAAATCAGTGGTAAGCCACACTTTAAATTCAGGCCAGAAAAAGCTTCTGGACCCGAAAGCTTTCAGAAATAAAATATTACAATAAAGTTATGGCAAATAATTGATAGATGTCCTAGCTACAGTCAAACTGAAGCACATCTTAGTCAAATGTAATGAATACATTCTAAAGATCACACACAATGTATAATCTCCCAGTACCCTTTTAGATAAACCACAGTTACGCCATCTACGTGCCTCCTTCAAGTGAATGTCATTAATGCCTAAAAGAAAGAAATCTATGTAATCTTTGACCTATCAAAGTCAACTATTAGTCTGTATGTAACTGTAAGAAGAGAAGACCAGGCTCAGCAAATCCTCTATTGGGATAAAACAGTAACATGAGAGGGTATTATCCTTCTAAGATGTCTGTTTGCTTGCGTGTGAACACTGACTGTCTTCATGATTAAGGGGTGGATGTAAAACATTCCTTTTCTCTCAACATGAACACCACAGTATGTGGCAGGAACACCTCCCTACCCTTCCCCCTTTCTCCTCCTCCCCTCTGGGCCCACCTGTGCTGCCCTCCCCCGGGGCAGCAAGGACTCTGTTTCCTGAGTGTTACCTGTGAACACCTGGGAGAGATGAGTGAGGAGCCGCGTCGACTTCCACAGAGCCGGGTTCTGTTGAGCTGAGGCTAGTTGAGCGGAGATACGAAACAGGGTTCTGGGAAACTTGGTTGTGTGTAGATAGGTTATGTTTAGATGAGTACTGTGGAGCAATATTACCAACACTATCACCGCCACTATCACTACCACAATTATTACCATTATTACCAACTCAATTACCAACACTATTACTACCACTATCACCACCACTATCACTATTACCACCACTACCACTATTACCACCACTATCACTATTACCACCACTACAACTATTACCACTACTACCACTATTACCACCACTATCACTATTACCACCACTACCACTATTACCACCACTATCACTATTACCACCACTACCACTATTACTATTACCACCACTACCACTATTACCACCACTATCACTATTACCACCACTACCACTATTACCACCACTACCACTATTACCACCACTACCACTATTACCACCACTACCACTATTACCACCACTATCACTATTACCACCACTACCACTATTACTATTACCACCACTACCACTATTACCACCACTATCACTATTACCACCACTACCACTATTACCACCACTACCACTATTACCACCACTACCACTATTACCACCACTACCTCTATCACTATTACCACCACTACCACTATTACCACTACTATCACTATTACCACCACTTCCACAATTATTACTATTATTACCAACTCAATTACCAACACTATCCCTACCACTATTATTACCAACTCAATTACCAACACTATTACTACCACTTTCACCACCATTATCACTATTACCACCACTACCACTATAACCGCCACTATCACTACCACAATTATTACTATTATTACCAACTCAATTACCACCACTATTACCACCACTACCACTATTACCATCACTACCACTATTAAAACCACTACCACTATTAACACCACTATCACTACCACTAATATTACCAACTTAATTACCACCACTATTACCACCACTATCACCATCACTATAACTACCACTATTATTATCACTATCACCACCATTTTCACCACCACTATTACCACTGCTATCACCACCACTATTACCAACACTATTACCATTACCACAACTATCAGTATTATCTAGCTAACCTGAGTCTGTTGGTCCTGGCTGAATTGTTAGGAAGTGTGCTTAAGGTCAGTGCACACTGTGTATTAAATAAAGTAATCACGCCCCTTCACACATCACATTGTCAGTCTGCAGGTTGGAACGGCATTGCTTTGTTGTTGTGTGCAGCTCTTCCCAAATTCTAATATGCTCACCACTGTGAGAATGTCTCTAATCAGAGGAGGTACATATTCTATTATCTTATACGCTCATCCCCTAGTGTATAACCATACCATCTTTTGTGTGTTATGTTCCTGGTGTTGTGTGCCTATAGCAGTATCACAAACAATCCTGGGTAGGCGTAAATGTACTTAGCAAAAATATGCTAGTCTGACATGTCTGACATGACAAAATGAAAAATAACAACAAAAAAACACTAGTCATAGTCACTGTCACTCTAACAGTGTGATTCTAAAGCTACACCGTGAACACTGTAAATTATCCAATACATTATCATCAACAATGGCAGTATTGTCCTCGTAATTATCTGTTATCTTGTTTATAGTGTTATGAGTGCATGGTGCTTTATTTCACTCGCTATTGTGCTGTAGCCTGCTGAGAATAGTAAAGCCCTTCTTTCAACAAAACTGCCGCCAGGCCTCCAGCAATAAAGGACTTTGTTCTGTGCATGTCTCATGTGACCTACAGTGAAACCACACCCTCTGTCACAGAGGAAAGAGGCCACAGCAGAGACAAACAGTTGGACTGTCAAACCAGATGCCTGTCACTCTGTCAAACTTTGGCCACAAGACATCTGCCGATTCGTATCTCTACTTCCTATTTATTTATCTGTGTGTTTCTCATGCCGAGCGGCCATTTTGTCTGTCCATTCCATCCATGCTGTGACTGGAACAGGCCCGTCTTCACATTTCCCAAGGAAGCACATCCATGTTGATTTGGTTCAAGTAAACGTCCCCTTCAGTTTGGATGAGATATTGCAAAAGTCCTTCCCACATCTGGTGCAGCACTCACCCCCCCCCCCACCTTCCTCTCTCTACTAGCGCCGAATACGAATGACATGCGCCGGAGAGAGAAAGTCAAACAAAGTGCTTCTGAATGATTTGTGAGGTCGGGGAATTGGAGAACAGATCACTCTGGGTTTTCCTACAGGACATGTGCAGGTCCGGTGGAATGCACGCTCAGATGGGCGGAAATGGTAAGTGCATGCTGTTTGGGAATGTAACCCTGGCATTTAGACCTGCAGACGGTGAAGGCCCACCTATGCCATTGCCTCACTGGTATTCAGCGCGCAGAGAAACTAGTGTGACAGGAGGACTTTGGTGCACAAGAGGAACACCCCACTTCAACGCCGTGAGCGGACGAGGGGAAAATGGGAACTGAATAGAGAGAGAGAAAGAAGTCAAAGTTCCGAGTGGGAGTAGGGGTTCGGGGGGGGTGGAGGGAAAGGGAGATAGAGTTGGCCTAACATTTCACAGAGCACCAGCCTGACTCCTTCATTCTCTGAACTCCTTGGCATCTGACCAATCAGCATATTCAAACAAAGAGCTACTGTCTTGCACAGGTCTATCTCCAATTATGGTGGCATTTGGGCACGCCATTATAATAAGTAAAAAATGGATTGTTATTTAAATGCATTTGGGTCAATTCGAAACCTATTTCATTACATTTCAGATTAAGTAGTTTAATTACTTTCAGTGTTTTTACACTCTTGATAACATTAAGTCCTAAGCATTAGTCACCAATGATGGAAACACCCATGAGACATGTAAGGTAACAAAGTGGTTTTTTTTCACATCACATGATTAATGTCACTGTATTTAAGCATTTCCAGGGGTAACACCCATGACATAAAGTAACATAAACATACTATTCCTGACTTACGCGGTTGTCTCAACTGACCACCAGCATGTTAAGATGAATATACTTAAGTTGCTTTGGATCGGAGCAGCTGCAAAAAAAACCTTTACAAAATGTGCAACTGAGGGGCACACATTATACAAGCAAAAGAAATGTCTGTGTTATTATGTGTAAATAACATGAACAGAACTACTATTCCCATAATACAAGGTGCCACGACACATGTACTTTAGGGAGTAGGGGGTTGGTTATGAGCTCCAACTGTTTAACTGCTTGCTGAGACCTGATAGTTAATAAAAGTAATTAAACCTACGCCCCAGTTTGTCATTACAAAGGAATAAACAGAACGATCTCTAGCCATCTGTCTCCAGATGTATATGAAATATGGTTACAAATATAAATATAATATTCCAATAAGAGTGGACATAATAGCAATTTCAATATGTTAATTAACAGATTTTCTGTGTTCAGAAAGTGTTCACGTACACAACACAACAGAATTGTACTGGTACTGGTCTTACGAAATATTTTTGTTCATAGGTCACCTTTCCTTTTCAAGACGGATCATTGAATAATTCATCCTCCTAAAAAACATTAGTTATTTTCAAATCTCTGTACTATAATAAAAATTAAGTACTTAGTAGTAAGATGCTTCAGCGTTTGAAGAGATATTTTCCTATTTCTACCAGCAACGATTTAAAGTCAACAACTTTATTTGGGTATGGGTAAACCTTTTTGTGGTATGATTTAACAACCTTATGTAGGTATAAAATCTAAACCTTAATGGGGTATGAGTAAAGAACCTTAGCTGGACATGAGTTAACAACTTTATTTGGATATTAGTCAACAAAATGTTAACTATTAAAAGTGAGATATCCATAAATCCCCATAATGTTATTATAACTCTACTACAGGGACAAGCCAATTTTCTTAACATAAGCCTGTTAATCATAAACAATCAGTAAACATGAATAAAACGTTTCGCAACATAAATAATATTTGTTTTGTCATTGAGAAAAAAAGGAAAAACTTTTATGATACATTTTTGGCCGTCTACTGCAATTCAAGAATGACCCGGATAGTTTTCCGTTTCAGAGGCAGCCCAAGCAGGCATTTCTTATCAGTGTTTATTACTTCCCGCTTCGATTCTGCTAACACCCAGCCCAAATAGATTTGCACTGGTCAAAACAAAGACAGTTGTAAAATGCATGGAACAGTTGTCTTGCAAGAGCATTTTGCCTTATAAAAATATCCCTTTCATTCCAGCAATCGTTTCCTTTAATACCTACTTGGGGAGTAGGTAAAGAATAACACCAGGCGGGCAAACCATTTGCCTTAGCACTGTGTTTGAGTGCAAACTCATATTGGATTATTTACAATCAATGTGTATAAACTGATCAACATCATAGCTTAGTATACCGGACTATCTCCTATTTAAATGGCAAAAGAAAGGGAAACAAAAGTGAACGGAGGTCAACGGTAATGGACCAGAATGTCAACGAGGCTCCTCGGCCCACAGCCATTCTAAATCTCTAGACTCTAGTCGTGGTGTCGTTTTCAAACTTTCATACAGGATACTGATCTACCATTGTATGTGACATGTGGATGAATCTTTCAGCTTGAATGTGTCATGCCTAAGGGTACAATAGTGTAAAAGAGCATTCCTGCGATACACACACACACACATACAGACACGCACACACACAAAGACACGCACTCACTTGCAAACACACACACACACCCACACACCCACTCATTCAGATCCCCAAAACACACACACACACAGACACACACTCACTTGCAAACACACACACACACCCACACACCCACTCATTCAGATCCCCAAAACACACACACACAGACACGCACTCACTTGCAAACACACACACACACCCACACCCACTCATTCAGATCCACAAAACACACACACACAAACAGTTCTTCCATAGAGCGCGGCAGTCCCCTGAGGCGCTGAGGGGCCCGAGCCAACCGAACTTGGCTTCCGACTCCGCAGCCCGGACACGCCCACTTGGACTCTGCTGGCAGTGCATTCCTG
>JACXGK010006733.1:13113-27765 GCA_016801125.1 Novumbra hubbsi | reverse complement strand
AGAACCGTTTAACATGTAGTCAAAGCTTTGCCTGGTGTCACTCATTCATTGGACACAGAACCGTTTAACATGTAGTCAAAGCTTTGCCTGGTGTCACTCATTCATTGGACACAGAACCGTTTAACATGTAGTCAAAGCTTTGCCTGGTGTCACTCATTCATTGGACACAGAACCGTTTAACATGTAGTCAAAGCTTTGCTTACAAATATCTCACTTTTTGTTTCTCTTAACTAAGCTTTCTGACTTTCTCTTTTGTCCAATCCTTCCCACTTTCTCAAAAGTCCTTAGTTTTGGAGACTACGATGAGCAATCCGTTTTCAGTATCTGTTCTTGGAAATGTTCCCCTCTGGGACTGGGAGCGAACGCTTAAAGTCTCCTTGTCATTGCATTGTGTTGCATCACTTAGATCATATTACTGAAACACAGGTAGGAGAAAAGGGTGCAAACAACAGCCATGCATATGGATTGAGATGCAATAGCATGGCTGCCAGTTTTGTAGTTTGCAGGTAATGCTAACTAGCTACAGTACGGTTCATGCAGTGACAATGAAACGGCACTGACTTCAGCCTTACCTTTGACAAAGTAAGTCACGTGGGCAAAGATATTTTGCTACCTTTTTGCCAGCTATTCTGTATTTTTTATGCGGGAGATAAGTAGCCAGCTAGCTAGCTAGCTAATGGGACATATATTTATTTTTGTAATTGGGAGATGGCCAGCTATGTACCGGGAGATTATCTGTGTTCATTTACTGCCAGTACACAGGAAGGTTTTGTATGAATGAGGGGACACTATAATATGACTGTGTATCAGTGAGGGGATGCTTTATACTGTGAGCGTGTAGGAATGAGGGAATACTTTATAAAAGGAGATGTACCTACTCACCGGTCATCATTTGACCTGAGGCTGCTTAGAGGACTAGAGGACTGGGGCTTGGATAAAGGCCCACACACTTCATACAAGAACTGCTTTCCCTGAAGACCTCAGTAACGGTGCAAAGCAGTTTGGGAATTAACACACTTTGGCTGTATCTGAAAGAAATTCTAACAGGCAAATCCTTGCTTTCTCCATATTTATTTCCTCAATTGTTCTCAAAAGCTTATTGGAGTAAATGTCTCAGTAATGGATGTTGGATCCACACTGAATAAACATGTATAGGATCTGAGGATGCTTTCAAATCACCCCCCCCCCTCTCTCTCTCTCTCTCACTCTGTCCCCTTACCCCTTTTCTCACTGTCCTATATCCCCCTCACTGTCTCTCTATCTCTTTTTCTCAATCTATCTCTCTCTATCTCTGCTACTCTGCCTCCCCCTTTCTCCCACTGTTCCATGTCCCCTGATAGTCTCTCTATTCTCTCTCCCATCTGTGTCACCGATCGGGTTTGTCCACAGGGTTTAGCTGAAGATTGATTGGCAAATCGTTTTGTGATTCCCTTTCTCTACTTGGCTCTTGGTGACAGATTAATACCTGTGGATCATTGTTCATCGATATCCGGCAATCCTACACTGCTTCCCTGTGGCACATCAGAGCCACAGAGAGAGAGGGAGAGTGCATGTGTGTGATAGGATCAGAAACACATGAGAGGGAGAGTGCATGTGTGTGATAGGATCAGAAACACATGAGAGGGAGAGTGCATGTGTGTGATAGGATCAGAAAGACATGAGAGGGAGAGTGCATGTGTGTGATAGGATCAGAAAGACATGAGAGGGAGAGTGCATGTGTGTGATAGGATCAGAAAGAGATGAGAGGGAGAGTGCATGTGTGTGATAGGATCAGAAAGAGATGAGAGGGAGAGTGCATGTGTGTGATAGGATCAGAAAGAGATGAGAGGGAGAGTGCATGTGTGTGATAGGATCAGAAAGAGATGAGAGGGAGAGTGCATTCCCTACATCAATTTTCACCGAACATCTTCTGCTACTGGACTCAGAACTCAGACAGGTGTTAGCAAAGCAGCCGGCTTCTAGAAAGCAACATAATAAAAAAGATAAAAGGAAATGTCTGGAATTACAAACAGCCTGCGTTCTAAATGGTACCCTATTCCCAAACGACATGGGTTCTGTACATTTGAAGAGACCATCAGTGGGTCCCTGGTTAAAAGCAGTGGCTCATAAAAAGAGAACATGGCCCTTAGGAAACCTTTGGGTCTGTGAGTGGCTCTGTGGTCTTGTGTGTGATGCAGGGGCCCAACCCTTTGAGTTCTCACAGCCCCACGTCTACCTGACTTTTCAATTTTCCATGGAGACTCGCGCTGAGACTGAATTGTGGCATGTCATTAGGTTTGTCAACGTTTCTGGTTTGGAAAAGATTTGTCGTTGCAGCTCACCGGCATGTGTCAGTTGCACTGTTATCTGCGTTCTCCAGACGCTGCAGCCATATTCCTGGAAAAGTAGAACAGGGACGGAGGTTAAGGACTGTTTTGGCATGACTTTACACTATAGAAATGTGGTTATATTGCTATAGTGGGCATGTCATTTTCAGAAAACCACTTTGCAACAATCGTATCATAAAATGTCATTTAGACAGATTGCAATGTTGTTGAAATCATACGTTTGTTAAACATTCTTACACACCGGGTGTTTTGCATCGTGAATGCTGATTGGCTACTAGCTGTGGTTAATGAGACTTCACACCATGGGTATGACATCACATCACTGCTCTGATTGGGTAGGTAACAGGTTAACAAGAGCAGTAAGGCATCTCCGGGTTTGTAGCTTAACAGTCAGATTTTGCCTGACAAGCTTTGGTTTCTTAGTTGCTTTAAAGTTTGACCTAGATGCTGTCTTTCTGTTCTTGGCCCAATGTCTCTTGACATATTATCAGGTACGTCACAAGGGAACCAGGGATTGGTTATGCTTTTCATTCTTACTTTCTTTTATGGAGCGTTGAAATGAACACACTGGTGAAATACCATATAACTAGTTCATCTTCTGGAATTGCAGGGATGCAGTCAAAGTCACTTAGGTAGAGGACTTGTAAATTATTAATATAATATTGAATTATTTCTTCAAGACTTCCCTTGCAGAATTTTACTAAAAACGTACCCAACAATAAGAATCCTATAGGATGGTTCCAAATCATGTAGAAAACCCTAAAGAATTGTTTCACAAAAAATAACTCTTACACACAGACAGTGCGGAGAGCTGTGCATTAAAAGCAGCAGTATGTGTGTGAATTGTGTGTATCTATATGTATGTGTGTGTGTTTTGCATGTGCCCAAGTGGAATAGAGATTAAACCTGATTTCCATTTTCAGCAGGCGCAATTGTAGAGAAGTTGATGAGCAACACAAATGTTGGAGAATACGGCCGGAGGCTCCAGAGGAAAGGCGAGGTAGAAATAGATCACCCGGGGTTAAAAGGATCTGTCTTAGTCTGAGCTAGCGTAGCGGATGGCTAAGTACATTGCTGCATAGCCTCTCTGAGACCCAGGAGGACTCTGACACAAGCAAGTCAGGGGCGCCGTCATCACACAAGCGTTTATCAGTAAGGAAACAAACACCATGCACATCCCCTTTGTTTTAGTTCATAAACAATGAACTGTATGTGTTAATACATGCTTGGGTTTAAACGGCGGAGTCGTTAGGTCTGGGCTTTCGGGGCTTGTTACTCAGGGTTGGTTAGGTTGGGAAGGAGAGTACTGACAGAACCTAAAGCAGGTTTAAGGAGAATACATGTCAGTGCAAAATACACCAACAGGGGAGAAAGTTGAAATGGGAAATGTATCAGGCACTTCTTTTCTCATTCTTTCCTTTTTCCTTTTTTTTCCATTTATCCTGGTAGTAAAGAAAATAACATATGGCCCCTTTCAATTGCTAAACCTTAACTCTTCAAATAACTAACCATAAAGTACTCATTGCAAGACCTAACCCTAACCTAATCAAATGACTTACCCTAACTCACTAAAATGACTTACCCTAACCCACTCAAATGACTTACCCTAACCTACTCAAATGAGTTACTCTAACCTACTCAAATGAGTTACTCTAACCTACTCAAATGAGTTACTCTAACCTACTCAAATGAGTTACTCTAACCTACTCAAATGATTTTCTGCGTAATTCCTTGTTCACCTTTGTTTCATTCAGTACTACAAACCCTTACTGCAGGCCCTTTGAGTGCATGATTACCTGCTCTTTCTGAACTCATGAATTGCATTGAAAATTGAACTATATTTATATAATTTTGATTAAAGGTCTGAGATTTATTTCTTCAGTAACAGAAAATGACGTTGGTCTTCAATCCAAAGTTCTATGAAGGTTTTTTCATTTTACATGCGCATGGGATAATTAAAATAGGACCCCACAGCATGACCGCACTCTGAGTAATCAAGGAATCTAAGTACGACTCTTCACTGGCCACTCCCACACACTGGACAAAGAACAGAACCCAATGTTCTGTGAATTTCTCGTTGATCTTTTATAGAAATGAATATAAACACTATAGAAAATAAACCCACACAAAAGCCTACTACATAATTATGTCAAAAATCCAAGTTTTACATTTCTGTCACACTTCATTTATCAATGATATGATACTAGTAATGATAATAATGATATTGCATAATGAATATGAGGGACCAAACAGGCATGCCAGTTATCCCATGGCCACCAGGGTCTTTCCAACCTCTGGCCAATAATATTGCTTAAGTCGAGTTTGTACTTTTCGGCTACACCATTGGTTTCATTGTGCAATGCATGCTTAGACTTGTAATTGAAGTAATAAACAGTATTTTAGCATTAGAAAAACACCAAAAAACACACTCTTTGTCAGAAAGATCAATTATTAGGGCATCAGGTATTTGGGCATTAATTAGTAGGTAAGATGTACATGAATTATGATGTTTTGTATGAAAAAGCCAGAACAATGCACTTCAGAGGACTAAGATAAGTAATGTCTTGGAGTTAAATATAGTTTGTCTTTAGCTCCACCATGAGACTTCAATAGGAACTGTATACGTAATGCAAATCTATGATGCGTTCAGAAGGTCAGAGCTGGAGGCTGGTGTCAGTGAACCGTCATTACCGACAACATCAATCAGATGTACATGCGGCAACCATGAGAAGACAAGATGCACCAACGACATTCACTTGTTCTTTCGGCTCTAATACTGATGGATACATCTTCCTCTTCTGGCAGTTTAGCTTGTGGGCTCTGCTGGTAATGATGATGCTGTGGATTAGGATAATGGTGATTGTAATCATAATGGTAATGAGGGTGGTGGTCTTGATGGTGTTGGTAATGGTGGTGAGGGTGGTGGTCTTGATGGTGTTAATAATGGTGATGAGTGTGGTTGTTATGATGGTGTTGGTAATGGTGGTGAGGGTGGTGGTCTTGATGGTGTTGATAATGGTGATGAGGTTGGTAGTCATGGTGGTGTTGGTAATGGGGATGAGGGTGGTGGTCATGGTGGTGTTGATAATGGTGATGAGGGTGGTGGTCTTGATGGTGTTTATAATGGTGATGAGCTTGGTGGTCATGATGGTGTTGATAATGGTGATGAGGGTGGTGTTCATGGTGGTGTTGATAATGGTGATGATGGTGTTGATAATGGTGATGAGGGTGGTGGTCATGGTGGTGTTGATAATGATGATGAGTGTGGTGTTCATGGTGGTGTTGATAATGGTGATGAGGGTGGTGTTCATGGTGGGGTTGATAATGGTGATGAGGGTGGTGGGTATGGTGGTGTTGATAATGGTGATGAGTGTGGTGGTCATGGTGGTGTTTATAATGGTGATGTTTTGCTAGAGCCTCCCTGCCTTTTAACCACTGTCTCTGCCTTCTCTCTCTTCCCTCTCTGTGTGGTAGGAGATGGAGGGAAGGTGTGTGGTGTGGTAGAAGATAGAGGGAAGGTGTGTGGTGTGGTAGGAGATAGAGGGAAGGTGTGTGGTAGGAGATAGAGGGAAGGTGTGTGGTGTGGTAGGAGATAAAGGGAAGGTGTGTGGTGTGGTAGGAGATAGAGGGAAGGTGTGTGGTGTGGTAGGAGATAGAGGGAAGGTGTGTGGTGTGGTAGGAGATAGAGGGAAGGTGTGTGGTGTGGTAGGAGATAGAGGGAAGGTCAGGGTACACATTGTCAATGACCTCTCAGTTTTCGGGGTCCCCATCCTCTGTCCTCAACACCATGGATCCCTGCAGGGTCTCCCATCCTTTGTCCTCAACACCATGGGTCCCTGCAGGGTCCCCATCCTCTGTCCTCAACACCATGGGTCCCTGCAGGTTCCCCCATCCTCTGTCCTCAACACCTTGGGTCCCTGCAGGGTCCCCATCCTCTGTCCTCAACACCATGGATCCCTGCAGCGGTATTACTGATACTGAGACCTCCCAAATACCACCCTATTCCCTATGCAGTGAGCTATGTGACCATGTAAGCGCTGGTCAGACGTGGTGCCTAGGTTATATCAGCAGAGATAAGGAGGAGCAGCTTGAGGCTGAAACGATCATAGGATGGATATCTTTCCCTTTGTGATGTAGACTGAATGACCGAGTTACATTGACATTAGTCATGCCGGTGCTTGTATAGAGAACAACTCTTGAAGTAGAACCTTGACCTGGCAGAAGGTTCTAGTCACAATGACAGTTGTGTTACTGATGCCGGACCAGGCTTTGCAGGGGCTAGTAGCACGCCTTGTCAGCCAGGCCTTGTTAAACATTTGAGTCTGTGTTTATGCTGGAACCTTTGGAATCTCCCAGAATGCATTACCTCTACGCTCATCATGATTGTGTACCGACACAATGTTTCAATCTGCAGCCTATTTGTAGCTGTCAAAGACATCTCCACCATCAAAGCCTCGGCTTCTAGAAGCCATTATTCATCATCAGATCACTGGTCCCCCGATTTTCTTCTCTGATTGCTATCTGTTTGTTGGAAGAGATTATTGGATATCTGAATATTTAAAGACATTAATCCAACTCTAACTCTGCCTCTTTATTCCAGCTAAGTCTTTGAAGTCTCTCAGTAGGAATGAAGCAGACTTGAAAATGTAAGGTTGATTCCCTGCCTAGTCATTTGGGACATTGTCTAATTGCTGGAGCAGAAGTTACAGTGATACATTCCTCTGAAACTCTTCCAAATCCTGTTAGAGAAAATCCTCCATCTCTCCCGTTCTATTGTGTCTGGAGGGTTGCTATAAGGCATAATGGGGTGTACTATGTGTCCAATATATTACAGCTAGGAGCTTTCATTAATCATAAAACTTGCAGGTGTTCTAATATATGGTGATTCTAATATACAGAGATACATTACACCACATGGTGATACTAATATACAGCGATAAATTACACCACATGGTGATACTAATATACAGAGATAAATTACACCACATGGTGATACTAATATCCAGATATAAATTACACCACATGGTGATACTAATATACAGAGATACATTACACCACATGGTGATACTAGTTTACAGAGATACATTACACCAAATGGTGATACTAATATACAGAGATACATTACACCACATGGTGATACTAATTTACAGAGATAAATTACACCACATGGTGATACTAATATACAGAGATACATTACACCACATGGTGATACTAATATACAGAGATACATTACACCACATGGTGATACTAGTATACAGAGATAAATTACACCACATGGTGATACTAATATACAGAGATACATTACACCACATGGTGATACTAGTATACAGAGATACATTACACCACATGGTGATACTAATATACAGAGATACATTACACCACATGGTGATACTAGTATACAGATATACATTACACCACATGGTGATACTAGTATACAGATATACATTACACCACATGGTGATACTAATATAAATATTTGTTATTACTGATATAGTTTTTTTATAAGAATATATTTTCTGTATCCCTCCCTATTTATTCATCGTGTCCTCAACTGGGAAACTGGTAAAACTTGAAAAGTTAATGGAGTAGTTCAACCCTGTACAGTGTTTTTGTGATGTCTCCTCAAGTACAGAGTGTTACCTTAGCTGGAAGTTTCTTGTTGACAGGTTTCTAGTCTAGTAACAGCTTATTAATTCTGCAGAAGTTATTGAAGCTGTGTCATTTTTTATCTTGTGGTGTTTGGTAGTTGATACCCCTCATGTTTATTTTCCTCAGATGCATATAGTCTCTTGGCTGGTTGCTAGAATGTTCCTGATTGGCACATCATTACTGTTCTGTTTCCGCTGTAGAAACGTGTCTCCAGACACAGTAGTGCTGGTACTGTACTGTGGGTTGTATGTTGGGTCTCTGGGCACTAATATAGCCGCTGGCTGTTCTCTGACATCCGAAAGGTTACTAAACCTACATACACACTGGAATGTTTAAAAACACACACGCAAACTATTTTTATAACAATGTGATCAGCCCCGGCCTGTTCCCTGGGAGAGCTGAGACTCCACCTCCCTACTGGTGATTAATAACACCATGTGTCATGGAAGGCTTCTGGTGTTGCGGACACGGAGTGGAGCCCTGGGAAGAAACAGAAACCATGTCGTTCAGCACATTTCCCTACAGCCTTTCTGCAATATGTTGGTGTGTAGTGTGAGAGAAAGGGAGAAAGAGAGAGACAGACAGAGAGATGGCAGGGAAGAAGGCGAGAGACAGAAAGAGAGGGAGGAGAACGTGAGAATGAAACCAGAGAAAAATAAGTTGGAGGCAGAGAAGGTAAGAAGCGGAGAAAAGCCAAGCCTGCCTCCAGAAGCAACGGAGGGGAGCTTTATGAATATTGATCAGTCAGTATTCCTGTGCTGATGGCAGTAAATGACAGGAAGTGTCCAGCATTCAGTCTTCATGCTTAGCCTCCCCTCTCCCTACAGCATCCAGCTACTCTCTATCGTTTCCTGTGGCTGTCAGTGTTAGCCTGATGTCCACCTGTCTGTCTGTCTAACTGTATGTCTGTCTCTTGGTGTGTTTCTCTGCCTCTTGACACGTGTGTGTACTTTTCCTCTTTTGGTTGATGCTACCATCTCACCTCAAAGCTCTGGAAGTTTCTGCGGTCTGAAGAGAGGTTTCATATGTGGAGGGAAAACGGGGCAAGCAGCAAAGATAGGAAAAGAGGACATGATAACAGAAGGGAGAAGGGGAGAGAGTAACAGAAAGAGTGAGAGAGCTAGGGAGTGATAGAGGGAGGTGGAGAGAGAGAGAGAGAGAGAGAAAGAGGGAGAGGAATTGGGAGCGAGAGAAATAGAGAAAACCCATCTTCTTTCTTTCTGCTCTGTGACAAGAGTGAGAAAGAGGGAGAGAGAATGAGCGAGAGAGAACAAGCCTGACTGAGACAGTTTGCTTCTAGGAGCCAAGCTCCATGTGACTTGTTACAGTGCTCCTATCACTCCTCTATTCCGGAGTGTTTTCTCTCCTGCCTCCCCCGTTTTAACAATGAGTCGATGAGGAAAGGAGGAGGAAGAGAAGGGCGGGATGTTTTCTGTCTCGCTTAAGTGTCGGCTGGGGGTCATCAGACGAAGGATCAAGGGTATGGTAGTTGCTGTTGTTGCAATGCAGCACTTTCTTCTAACTAACGCTTCACGGTGTGTGTGTGTGTGCGTGAGTATGTGTGTGTGTTTTAGCGTCGGGCCGGAAGAGCGATTGGGCTGTATGCTAAATGAGCGCGTTTCATAAGTGTTTCTCTATGTTATTTCTGTTCTGAGCTATAAGAACCAACTGACTGATGATGTGGGGATGTTTTAATCTTCATCCATCTTCATGTCGCTCTGTATTTGGGAAATGTAAACTGTTGCAATACGTCCGTCTTCTAGAATGTGAATGAGGTTTTGGGATTGATGGTAAGAACGTTGGGCTTCTGTAATCTGAGACTTTCTTCACTATGACCAAAACTCCCATTTCAGTCGTTTTCATTTTATGGTTTAAATTCCGATTGTTTGACTAATAAATCACAGTGGGTGTTTATTGAACAGTTACAATTCCTATATTTAAATATGTCATTTGACTTTTATATATTAAGTATACTCTATTTGTGTATAGACAATAGGAAACACATTTGAAGATGTTTACATACAGTATTGTTTGACTGATAGGATGGTGTAGAGCACACCCACTTACTCAGCTAGACAGCCATTGGTTTATTACAATGACATTACCCTGTGGCATAATGATAAGGCCAAAGATTTCACCTGAGTAGGCAGATTTTTATTTAGAAATTTCACAATTCTATTTATGAATTCAACCAGGTGTGCTGTAAGTGTAAATGTAATTTAGTATAGCAAAATATTGTAACTTTAAACATGAACTGTCTGTTTAGAGTTTCATGTCAACTACCTGTGCAGTGCTTTTGACCATTAGATAAGGAGCGTAACATCAAAATGGTGTACCTGCATGTCTCGTTGTGTCTGTACTTGTACTTTGTCCTACGTCATTTTTGTTTCAAGACCACTCAATGATTGGGATGGGGGGAATCGTTTAATTTACATTTTATGAAGAGGGCAGTTTAGCTATGCATTCATTTATTCATACAGCAATTGTATTGTTTGAATGAATGCAAAAATGTTGCCTTTCTCTGGATAATATTTTTTTCTTATTTTGACTTCAAATTTGCAAAAATGTTGCAGAATGTTTTGTTTTCTTCAAAACTAGTGACAAAAGGTCTTCTGAAATTCCTCTGTTTCTACTTTCATGTTTATTATGCTTCCCGTCCAAGAGTAAGAAGTCATGTAATTTATAAATGTAGATTCATGGCCAATGATTAAACAGATTCCTGAAGCTCTGCTGAAGATATGAGATATGAGTTGGTGCTTCAAAGAGTTTTCATATGCAGTCCCCTCCCCAACTATTGACACCCCTAGTGAAGATGAGTAAAAAAGGGTTATAAAAAATTCACTGAGCTTAATGTCAAACTGAAAAAGTGAAACATCCAATCTTTAATTGAAGTAAATCTATTCTGAGGGAAAAAAATCTGTTACCAAGAAATAATTATTTTTAACAAAGAAATGGTGTACCACGATGACCGCTTTTAATACTTTGTACAACCTCCTTTGCCAATAAAACAGCATAGAGTCTTCTCCTGTAACATCTAATACAGTTGGGGATTACTGAGCAAAGAATTTGAGACCATTCCTCTTTACTGAATCTTTCCAGATCCAGTCCTCGGTTCTCTCTGATGCACTCTCCTCTTTAGCTCAGCTCACAGGTTTTCAGTGGGGTTTAGTTCAGATGACAAAAGCCTGATTTTGGGTTCAGTGAACCATTTCTGTGTTGATTTGGACATATGTTTAGGATCATTGTCCTACCTAAGATTAAATGAAAACCCACTTTTAGTTCCCAGACAGAGACAGACAGATATACATTTAAGATGTCACAGTATTTCATGGAGGTCATGATGCCATGTACCCTAAGAAGCTTCCCAGGGCCTTTGGAGGAAAAATAACCCCACAACATGACGGTACCTCCACCATGGGGATCTGGTTATTTTCAGTAAAGCCACCCTTCTGTTTAAGCCAAACCCACCTTGAGTGTTTGTTGCCAGAAAGCTACATCTGACCATTGCACTCGGTTCTAGTCAATGTTCCAGTAGCGTTTAGCCTTTAGCCACCCTTCTGTTTAGCGTAGTCCAGGTGCTTCCGTTTGTGGTGTAATGACAGGAATGTCTGTTTCCTTGCTTGCCTGCCAAATAATTTCATGGCATGGAGATGCTGTCTAATGATAGTTTTGTAGACTTTGTGACCACAAGATTCAACTCTACTCTGTAATTCTTTGGGGATGTTTTGTCCCTATTGTCATTTTCCTCACGGCATGGGGGCAAAAGTAACAAAAGTTTATAATAGTGGATGGTAATGTAAGTCTAGCTTGCAGTGCCTAGACTCGTTCTGATAATGAAGTGTACTGCTTTGAGGATTTTCTTTTAAACTGATTCATTTTGTGTATGTTTTGCGTTGATATGATTTTAACAAATGTACTTTATTTTTATATAGTCAATTGTCTACAGTTGTATTTTATTTATTTATTATTATTTATGTACAAGTACATTTCCGTGTGAATGAATTTGGTCAATGGATTATTTTTGTACTTGAAAAATACAAGTACATTTTACCATGGGTTTTAAATATGCAGTTGCCATGGCTATTGTTGATCAAGGTTTCAAAGTTGAATAAGTCACAAATACATATTATAGCAGTTGGAGTGGGTGTAGTGAAATGCTTGTTACTTGGCTTTTAAATGTGCGCTCAGTTAGGTAACGTAATTCCATGTTTATATATATATACCCATATATATGTTTTTATATTTATATTATATAGGGTGATACGGCCTGACAGTGTGGGCATCTATAGAGGTTTGTCAGGGGCAATAAGGTTCACAAAGGGATATTCAATCAAATACAAACCTACTCTGGCTCCTGTGATTAACATTAATCAATGCTGTTCCCAGTCCATTGTTTCCTGGTGACTGTTCACTGTCCACTGTCCACTGGTGACTGTTTTCTGTCTACTATTCCCTGGTGACGACCCTGTCCACTGTTGCCTGGTCACTGTTCCCTGTTCACTGTTCCGTGGTGACTGTTTCTTGTCCACTGTTCCCTGGTGACTGTTTCCTGTCCACTGTTCCCTGGTGACTGTACCCTATCCACTTTTCTGTGGTGACTGTTTCCTGTCCACTGTTCCCTGGAGACTGTTCCCTGGTGACTGTTCCCTGTCTACTGTTTCCTGGTCACTGTTCCCTGGAAACTGTTTTCTGTTCGCTGGTGACTTTTCCTTGTCTACTGTTTCCTGTCCACTGTTCCCTGGAGACTGTTCCCTGGTGACTGTTCCCTGTCTACTGTTTCCTGGTCACTGTTCCCTGGAAACTGTTTCCTGTTCGCTGGTGACTTTTCCTTGTCTACTGTTTCCTGTCCACTGTTGCCTGGAGACTGTTCCCTGGTGACTGTTCCCTGTCTACTGTTTCCTGGTCACTGTTCCCTGGTGACTGTTCCCTGTCTACTGTTTCCTGGTCACTGTTCCCTGGAAACTGTTTCCTGTTCGCTGGGGACTTTTTCCTGTCCACTGTTCCCTGGAGACTGTTCCCTGTCTACGGTTTCCTGGTCATTGTTCCCTGGAAACTGTTTCCTGTTTGCTGGTGACTTTTCCCTGTCTACTGTTTCCTGTCCACTGTTCCCTGGAGACTGTTTCCTGTTCCCTGGAGACTGTTTCCTGTCCACAGTTCCCTGGTGTCTGTTTCCTGTCCACTGTTCCCTGGTGACTGTTCCCTGTCCACTGATTCTTGGGGACTGTTCCCAGATGACTACACTGTCCACTGTTCCCTGGTGACCATTTCCTGTCCACTGTTCCCTGGTGACTGGTCCCTGTCCACTGTTCCCTGGTCACTGTTCCCTGGTGACTGATTAATGGCAACTTACTGATGGATGATACTTGATCACTGTTCCTTTCTGACTGATACCTGATCCTTAACGATGGTTCTCTGACAACGTTTCCTTGACAACCATTACATAACTGATCTTTGATATCTGATCAAATGCATTTTAATGCATGGAAATAATATGGGTGTTAATAGACATTGGTCTTCGGAAAACTGTGGATTTTTGTAAACCACTCTTTTTTAACTGTATTGCTTGTTTACTGCTATTCTGGTTCTCTGTGAACTCTTAGTTCCAGTCTCCTCTCACAGCAGGTGTTAGCCTAATCCTAACTGATTTGCATAAATGTTTGGTTAGGAATCTGTTATCTAGTTGTGAATACACTGCTCAAAAGAATTAAAGGAACATGTAATCATCATATATGTATATTGCCAAGTCAATTGAACTTCAGATATATCATTATGTCCAGTTAGAAAGCATAAGCAATTGTGAATCAATGTCACCCAGTTTGGTGCAAATGAAAGTGACAACAGATGCACTGGAGAGGCAACAGCAAGACAACACCTTAAAAGGGAATGGCTTTGCAGGTGGTGGCTACAGACAATTGCTCTATTCTTATCCGTCCTGACTGATTCCTCTCTAGTTTAGCATTTTGCTAGTGTCCTTGTCACTACTGGTAGCATGAGGTGGTCCTTACAGCCCATTCAGGTTGTACAGGTAGTCCAGCTCCTCCAGGATAGCACATCAATATGCAAGCAGGTTCGCTGTGTCTCCCAGTGCAGTCTCAAGAGCTTGGAGGAGATACCAGGAGACGGACCGTTACATGAGGAGAGCTGGACAGGGCAGTAGAAGGGCATCAACCCAACAGTTTCTGAGTTGACAGGCGCTCACGTTCCCCAGACCGTAATCCAATCGAGTTCCTTTGGGTCCTGAACCCTGACCCTGCCAGGTAGCGCCACAGACTGTCCAGGAGCTCAGTGATGCACTGATCCAGGTCTGGGAGGAGATCCCCCAGGACTCCCTCCGTCGCCTCATTGGGAGCCTGCCCAGACCTTGTCGGGAGTGCTTACAGTGGGGGCCAAACACACTACTGAGTCACGTTGTGAGTGCTTACAGTGGGGGCCAAACACACTACTGAGTCACGTTGGGAGTGCTTACAGTGGGGGCCAAACACACTACTGAGTCACGTTGTGAGTGCTTACAGTGGGGGCCAAACACACCACTGAGTCACGTTGTGAGTGCTTACAGTGGGGGCCAAACACACTACTGAGTCACGTTGTGAGTGCTTACAGTGGGGGCCAAACACACCACTGAGTCACGTTGTGAGTGCTTACAGTGGGGGCCAAACACACTACTGAGTCACGTTGT
>JACXGK010006733.1:0-13013 GCA_016801125.1 Novumbra hubbsi | reverse complement strand
TGGTGAGATTTTGAATCCAGCCCTTAATCGGTTGGTGATTTTGGTTTCCATTGAACATTTTGTTGTCAACAAACGAACAATGTAGAGTCAAGGTTTGATCTATAATATATTTCCTTCTCCGAGACCCCTTTTTTTGAGCAGTGTATATCAAAAGAAGCTGAGACAAAGATGTGTTTCAGTCAGATTACCATTCACAAAGGCATATCATTTGTGCAGATAGTCCTCATTTAGTAATAAGTTAACAAAGCACTGGTAGGAAAAAGCAATGAGGAGTCATGGTCTAATATCCTGAGGTGTGAATCTCTTGCTTATCAAGAGAGGATTGGGCTCAAAGAACCTTGAGTCAATGAGGTCTGGTCCAGTCTCATCGTCCAGAAGCATTCTTGGGCTTAGGTGACTTGTTTCTCATTTCAAATTACATCCTACTACTATTTTGTCTACTGCTTCTGAGTCTATAGCACGCTTTATAGAGTGTTGCCAATTGGAATGCAGCCATAGAGTTCAAGAAGGATGGTGCATCAGATAAAAATTTTGCCTTTGAATCATGTTTCCATGCCTTTATCAAACAATTATTAATTAGCTACTCTCACGTGGATCAGTGACATGACATGTTAGAAATGTTGGATTTCTTTATTTTAATTCTAATGAAATATCCTTATTCATGTTGTACAAACTCATTTGGATACCTGGTTATGGTCATTTGGATACCTGGTTATGGTAATTTGGATACCTGGTTATGGTCATTTGGTTACAGGGTTATGGTAATTTGGATACCTGGTTATGGTCATTTGGATACCTGGTTATGGTCGTTTGGATACAGGGTTAATGGTAATTTGGATACCTGGTTATGGTCATTTGGATACAGGGTTAATGGTAATTTGGATACCTGGTTATGGTCATTTGGATACAGGGTTATGGTAATTTGGATACCTGGTTATGGTCATTTGGATACAGGGTTAGGGCTAAATATATACAGGGTTGTGGTATTTGTATACAGTGATAGGGTTAATGATAGTAAGTTAACTTCTATTTTGTCTCTAGTAATGATTTATTCATCGATCATGTGTTTGTATTTAGAGCTCCAGTATGTAAATTATTACTAAATAAATATCTCCTTCTGGCAAACCTCTGATGGATGTCGGTCCCCTTGTAACGCACCTTGTTTAAAGTAACCCGCCACATAACATTTGTCTGAATCAGCAAGCTCAGCTATTAATAATTAACCATCACTAACGGATGATTTATAGCTGGGGTATTATCTCTGGTCTGGGAGGACCTAAACACCCCGATTAGAAGTAGAGGATAAAGTGTTTCAACACTCAAGGAGTTGTCTTACCCTGGGGTACTGGGTTATTACATGGAGAGATGCATACCTATATCAGAGCAGGGTGCTAGTCTTACCCTGGGGTACTGTGTTATTACATGGACAAATTAATACCTGTTAAAGAGCAGGGTGCTTGCCTTACCCTGGGGTACTGTGTTATTACAAGGACTTATAGACACTAGCAACTCTAAGACTAGAGCCTAATTTGTAATTATGTTAACTCCTGTTGAGTTGGTGAGTAGTTAGTGAGATACACTGAGTGAACTCACCATTTGAAAAACAACTGAAACTATATAGTACAAAGCAAACTCGCAGCCCAGAGGATGGTCACGATTTGTTGAAGGAAATCATCGAAACATGCGTAGCTTTCTGCAAGACCTGTATTTTTAATGCAGGGAAACAAATATGAAAGAGATCTGGGCTGGCTCTTTTTCTCAGTATGTCTCTGGGTTGATTTATAAGCTAAGATAATACTTTCATTAATCCCTCAGAGGGGAAGTGGAACTCATTTAGTAGTAAGGACTACTTTAGGCTTCTATACTACATGGGGGTGTAGCTCTTATCAAAGTACTGTAGATTACTCTGCTCCTTGTGTAAGACCGTCCATGCAGATGGAAAACAATTCTAAAGCAACAGCATATGAATGGTTAAGGGTGATCTAGTTAATATATATATTTGGAAGCCTTCTTATATCATGAATTATCTCCAAGTTTGCATTTCTGGTTGTCGGGCTGATCACACAAAGGAAGGAACCAGACTCTGGGTTTGCAGAGCAGAGATATTTCTGCCTCAACATAAATGGGCTGCATTTACAACAACACAACACATAAATGAACACAATGAAGTCTGCAGTCCAACCCTAATTTATACACGATGTCAGTCTGCAGTCCAACCATAACGTATACATTATGTCAGTCTGCGGTCTTACCCAAACGAATACACTGTCAGTCTGCAGTCCAACCCAAACTTACACACTATGTCAGTCTGCAGTCCAACCCAAACTTACACACTATGTCAATATGCAGTCCAACCCAAACTTATACATTATGTCAGTCTGCCTGCAGTCCAACCCAAACTTATACACTGTCAGTCTGCAGTCCAACCTTAACTTATACACTCTCAGTCTGCAGTCTAACCCAAACTAATACACTGTCAGTCTGCAGTCCAAACCAAACTAATACACTGTCAGTCTGCAGTCTAACCCAAACTAATACACTGTCAATCTGCAGTCCAACCCAAACAAATACACTGTCAGTCTGCAGTCCAACCCAAACTAATAATTTTAACGGTAATTGTGCATGTGGCCTGAAATTCCAGGGTCATTGCGAAGAATTAGTAGATCCAACTGGACTTGGCAATTTCTCGTGACAAGACTGAGTCTAAGGTATAATTGTGGCAATGCGTTGGACCTGAGACGTGTTGCACAAAACCCGTTGAATCAATTACGGCTTCAAAGGCTTTTTGAAGAGGGTCATTGGACTTTTCATATGACTATTGAAATAACACAAATGTGAATATTATCTGCCATGACTACAAGGTTAGACAACAACGTCAAACACTGTAACTGTGATGGGCCAGAGGAAGTAGATGCCTCTGATGGAGATGTAACACCAAACACTGTAACTGTGATGGGCCAGAGGAAGTAGATGTTTCTGATGGAGATGTAACACCGAACACTGTAACTGTGATGGGCCAGAGGAAGTAGATGCCTCTGATGGAGATGTGACACCAAACACTGTAACTGTGATGGGCCAGAGGAAGTAGATGCCTCTGATGGAGATGTGACACCAAACACTGTAACTGTGATGGGCCAGAGGAAGTAGAAGCCTCTGATGGAGATGTAACACCGGTGTACTTTTTAATGACAATGATGATGTGTTTTTTTGGGTTCACTAGGCAATTCCACTGAGTAAATACAATGGTCAGAATATTACAACTACTTCATACATATTGTAAGGCTTAAAATCTAAGTGTGCATGAATTTTGAATATTGTTTTGCTTTGTTTGCAGAGCGGAAGATGAGCAAAGCACAAATACACAAATCTCCTCAACACAGGATTTTAGTATTTCAGTTGCCCGATTCCAGTATGTAAATTGAATTGTTTGAAAAACTTTTCCAGCTTAGCTTGTAGTTACAGTAGTACACTTATTGTTGTTAAATCAATGTGTTTTTACATTGTCATTATTGTCTTGATCAGGAATTGGAAAAAGAAAATAATACATCCTAAATAAATGAACATATCACAGTCTGGGCTTCATAACAGTCTGGTTTTCTTCACTGTCTGGTCTTCATCGATGTCTGGTCTTCATAACAGTCAAGTCTGGCTTTCATCACAGTCTGGCCTATATTAGAGTCTTGCCCATATTATAGTCTGGCCTACATTAGAGTCTGGTCTTCATCACAGCATTGTCTGGTCTTCATCACAGTGTAGACTAGCCTGCATCGCAGTCTGGTCTTCATCAAAGTCTAGTCTGGTCTTCATCACAGTCTAGTCTGGTCTTCATCACAGTCTAGACTAGCCTGCATCGCAGTCTGGTCTTCATCACAGTCTAGTCTGGTCTTCATCACAGTCTAGTCTTCATCACAGTCTGGCCTCATCACATTCTGGTCTTCATCAAATTCTGGTCTTCATCACATTCTGGTCTTCATCAAAGTCTAGTCTGGTCTTCATCACAGTCTAGTCTTCATCACAGTCTGGCCTCATCACATTCTGGTCTTCATCACATTCTGGTCTTCATCGCAATCTAGTCTCGGGTCTTCATCACGGTCTTGTCTGGTCTTCATCACCGTCTGGTCTGACGTTCAGAATCATATTATGAGGGACATGGCACAGTCTGAGGTACAAATATGAGTTTAGACAATGACGTGAAGTGTCCTTCACATCAAAACAAGTTTCTGATTAGTAAGACTCTTGACATCAAACACCTGACTGGTTATCAGGGGCACCACAGGGGCACCACACTTCTGTGCTTCATGATCATAGATAGATACAGTAGACTTGACTGGAATGCCTCTAAAACATCTATTCCTCTTTCAATGTTCCATTCCCCTCATGAAGCTCTGTGCCACCCTAATCCTTCCATTAATTAATCCATCATAATCCATAAATCATCAAAATCGTTCATTTATTTCTGACAGCATTGGACAGAAACATTGGTGACACATTTGTCAACAATTCTGTTCCTACATCATCATGTTGTCTCTCTGACTCTTTCTCTTTTGAAAAACACAGTTAGTACATCATTATGTTGTCTCTCTGACTCTTTCTCATTTGAAAAACACTGTTCATAAACCATTATGTTGTCTCTCTGACTCCTTCTCATTTGAAAAACACTGTTCATAAACCATTATGTTGTCTCTCTGACTCTTTCTCATTTGAAAAACATTGTTGCTACATCATCATGTTGTCTCTCTGACTCATTCTCATTTGAAGAATCACAGTCAACATCCGTTTAGTATAGACTATCCTCTCTTTCCTCTCCTCTCTTCACATCGCTTTCCACTCCCCTCTTGTCTTAGTAGATCTTTTGTACTACAGAGAGCAGGACCCTTAATCCATTTATTTCACGCTGAGAGAAAGAGAGGGAAAAAGAGAGGCCAAGCAAGAGGAGTCTGACTGCCCTCTACTGAATAATATCAGCCATTGAATATTTATAACCAATTTATTCTCTTCATACTCACTTGACCATTCATACTTTATGCACTCCTTGGATTTCCCTACAGATACATTGTTTTAGCAGCTGTAGTTCCTGGTTAGTGAGATAGTATTCACTCATTGGGGATAATTGCGTTTCCTGTGCAGTGAGACAGCATTACACTAGTTTTTTTGTAGTTTTGAGAGAATTCAACGGTTTGACGTGTGAAGAGCTTGGCGAGCAACTTATTTTCTTAATTTCTTCGAAATTGTAGTTTATCTGATTAATATTGTTAATGCATTTAAGTTGATGGAGGAATATTCTGGAGTTAGTGGACCTAGATTTAAATAGCAATAAAATACTGTTTACTTCTAACATTGTGGCATTAAAACTGGCTTGGTAGTATCAGTTTGTTGCCACGGAAGCTTGTGATAACTGTACCTCAGCTTTACCACAGTGTTGTGAGGTTGCATAGACAGGTATGGTAGTTCAAGTGATAACATTTCTCTACAAGGTGAAGAGCGTAACCTTATTTCCATTGTTTAATGTCTTTGTGGGAGCATAATTAAATCTGTTCACAAACATGGCTGTTCTAGATCTCTCTGCTCTGGCTCAGTGAGGCGTTCTGTGTTCTGGAGCTCCTACAGGAAACTTGGCTCCTGTGCTCCCATGGTTGGAGTGATCAAAGCATCCTATGGAGTAAGGAGCAGGAGCAAGCACAGGCGTGTTGACGCATGCTCCTTGTGTGTGTGTGTGTGTGTACACATCAGCTCTGCATCATCTCTGTCGTGATCCCATCAGCAGCAGGAGAGACAACTGAAACAAGCAGTGCCTAATGGGAAACAACAGGCATGCCAGTTTGTGAGAGATGTGCTGCACGTCTTTTACTTGGTTTGGTTTGGATATAAACTGTTCCCAAAAAATATGGTAACTCTAAAAACACTTTCTACAGCCGTGGCCAACAGTTTTGAGAATGACACAAGTATTGGTTTACACAAAGTTTGCTGCTGCTGTGTTTTTGGATCCCTTGGTCAGATGTTACTATGGTATACTAAAGTATAATTACAAGCATTCCATAAGTGTCAAAGGCGATTATTGAGAATTAAGTTTATGCAATAGTCCATATTTGCAGTGTTGACCCATCTTCTTCAAGACCTCTGCAATTCGCCCTGGCATGCTGTCAATTAACTTCTGGGCCACATTCTGAGTGATGGCAGCACATTCTTGCATAATCAATGCTTGGTGTTAGCCAGAATTGGTGGGTTTTTGTTTGTCCACCCGCCTCTTTAGGAAGTTTTCAATGATGATTAAGGTCTGGGGAGTTTCCTGGCCATGGACCCAAAATGTTGAGGTTTTGTTCACCGAGCCACTTACTTTGGCATTGTTCGTCACCAAACTGTTTTTGGATGGTTGGGAGAAGTTTCTCTCGCAGGACCAACCCCACATGAATGGTCTCAGGATGCTTTACAGTTGCCATGACACAGGACTGCTGGTAGCGCTTTTTCTTCTCCGGACATGTGTTGTCCAGATGCCTCAAACAATCAGAAAGGGAATTGATCAGAGAACATGACTTTACCCCAGCACTCAGCAGTCCAATCTGTACCTTCTGCAGAATATCAGTCTGTCCCTGTTGTTTTTCCTGGAGAGAAGTGGCTCCTTCTAGACACCAGGCCATCCTCCAAAAGTCTTTACCCCACTGTGCGTGCAGATGCACTCACCATGCAGCCATTCCTGAGCAAGCTCTGCACTGGGGGTTCCACAATGCCACAGCTAAATAAACTTTAGGAGACGGTCCATGCTCTAGCTAGACTTTCTTGGGTGCCCCGAAGCCTTCTTCACAACAATTGAACACTTGAACAATCTCTCCTTAAAGTTCCTGATGATCCGATAAATGGTAGATGTAGGTGCAATCTTACTAACAGCAATATACTTCCCATTTATACTATATATTGCCCTTTTTTGAGCAAAGCAATGAGGACTGCACATGTTTCCTTGTAGGTAACCATGGTTAACAGAGGAAGAACATTGATTTCAAGCCCCACCCTCCCTTTAAAGCTTCCAGTCTGTTATTCTAAATCAATCAGCATGACAGAGTGATCTCCAGCCTTGTCCTCGTCTCACCGGTGTTAACGAGAGTATCATTGACATGATGTCAACTGGTCTTTTTGTGGCAGGGCTGAAATGCAGTGGAAATATTTTTTGGGGGGATTAAGTTCATTTCCATGGCAATGAGGGACTCTTTATAACATTGTGGAGTATATGTAAATTGCTCACACTGAAAATCTAAGTAAATCATTTAAATCAAAGGCAGTTCTAACTTGCCAGAATTTTATCAAGTTTACTCGTAGTGTGATTGAGTAGTGTGTCTGGCCCCCACATGCCTGCATGCCCTCCTGACAATGTCTGGGCTCCTGATGCGATGGCAGGTGGGGTCCTGGAGGATCTCGGACAGTCTTGGTGGCGTCCGATGCACTGATCCAGAACATCCCAGTGGTTCTCATGGATTCATCAGGGTCAGTCAGCGGCATCAATGCCGTCTTCACCCAGGAACTGCCTGCACACTCTAGCCACATGAGGACAGGCATTGCCCTGCACCAGGAGGAACCCAGGGCCCACTGCACCAGGAGGAACCAACGGCCCACTGCACCTGCGTAAGATCTGACTATGGGTCTGAGCATTTCATCCCAGTACCTAACAGCAGTCAGGGAACCGTCGGATAGCAGATGGAGGTCTGTGGGACCCTCCAAGGATATGCCTCCTCGGTTCCTCACTGACTCACCGCCACACCGGTCACGCTGGATGATGTTGCAGGCAGCATAACGTTCAACACACACTACACACTCCAACACACACTACACACTCCAACATACACTACACACTCCAACATACACTAAACACTCCAACACACTCCAACACACACGACATACTCCCAAGATGCATTGTTTATTTAGAACAGCATTAAATCGTTTCAGACATCTCAATATGTTACTATTCTTTCAAAATAAATGTCCATATGCATCTTTTAGATTAACTCAAAGTATTTTACCCACTGCATTTTAAAGGGTATAATTACGATATTATGGGGACGTTCATCTGACATGTCATTAGAATCTGTACCTTGGTAATAATGCTGTCAGTTATCCAGCCCATGTACTATTCAGAAATTACTTTTGACCAAGGACCTCAGTGCTCGAGGGGGCCCTTTTAGAAATTGCTTGTTGGTCTTATATTTAAACTTATATTGTACCACAACATTGTAAAATAAAGTGGTATCCGTCTGTGGATTTAATATAACATGATTTAACAAAGCATATCTACTCTGAATTTGTAGCTAGCATTACAGAGAGAAGGCATTGTTTCCCCTCAAGGCAAACAACACATTAATTTACTTACATTACCATGTTGCATTGTCGCTTTCAATGACTGATTGCTCTTGAGAACGCTAACGCATACTGACAAGATGATAAGCTAAAGAGGCTAAGGGAATTTCCACATTTAAGACGATCCAGTCGTTTATAATCTTATTTAAATATGCAATCGGCAGTTCAGACAATAACAAAGCAGTCTCACCCGCCACTATGTTTCCTGTCATAGCATGTAACCCTCTCCACGTGTTCAGGGTTCAAACAGAGTTTGAAGTCACTTAAATGTTACTGAATGCACAGTAATTGTTTCACAATGTGGGTATGGCTCTTTCCTAATTAGGAGTCTTGTATTAGACCTAGTTCTGTGTTCATTTAACCGAGTCTCTAACCCCAGTCCCCATTCCACAGTCCCTAACCCCAGTCCCTATCCCCAGTCCCTAACCTCAGTCCCTATCCCCAGTCCCTAACCCCTGTCCCTAACCCCAGTCCCCATTCCACAGTCCCTAACCTCAGTCCCTATCCCCAGTCCCTAACCCCAGTCCCTAACCCCAGTCCTCAACCACAGTCCCCATTTCCCAGTTCCTACGGTAATATCTGTTTGTTCAGAGGGTAAATAACCATATTTAGCATTTCCTCGCATGCTCCCATTTTATGAATTGTACTTATTCTAATACAGTTTTTTACATATCATCTACTTCGATTGAATGAACCCTTTTTTTACTGCTCATTGATAAATATGCTGCAGTTACACACACCTGAATAACCTAATGATCATACATGTTTTCTCCTCACGGAGGTGCATGTTAAGTCACACGTCAACCTGTTGTGCTGCCATTCGCTATGATGCTTAACGACGACGTCTGGTTCAGATGCCAAACAAGGTCTCCCCCAAAAATGCCGAGAAGTTTAAAGCAATGTACATGAGGGGAGAGGATGTGGGGGGAGAGGAGAGGAATGAAGATAGGAGGAGGTGGGGAAAGGAGAGGGGAGAAGTGGGCAGAGGAGAGAAAGGAAGAGGAGGTGGGAGGAGAGGAGAGGAGGAATAAGAGTCTTTCATCTTATGTCTCCTGCTGCTCTGCATCATTATAACGCACACATCTAATCAGGACATCTCCACTAGGAATATGTACTGCATGTCGGTGTGTGTCGGTGTGTGTGTGTGTGGTGTGTGTCGGTGTGTGTGTTTGTGTAATAGCAGGAACCCTATTTTACCCGCATCACATCAAAGTAAAGATTCCCTAGTAAAAAGTCACTCGCTGAAACATTACTTTGTTTTAAAATATCAAATGTTAATGTCATGATACATAGCATGAATATTTAAAGTCAAAGTATCAATTGAAATCCTCAGTCATAAATTAAGGCAAGATGAGTTTGAGGTAAGATTACACATTAAGTTCCCTGAGTGGTGTTATGTCTTCCAAGAGTCAGGACTTTTTTGAGATGTTGGCCTTCTAGGTGTTTTCCAAAAATTAGGAACAGGTCTTTTTGGGACTTGGTTTGAGCGCATTCATGATATTTGCTGCTATAGAAGTTATATCTATTAGCCAGCTGCTTAACGTCTGTGCCCGGTCAAATGTGTACGATGCTTTCATACAAAAGGTTGACAAGGCTGTGGCTGTTTATTTTTTATTGTTCAGTAAATATCTTTCTTCATATCACCTAAAACTGTATTCTGAACATTGCCACAAACATTGATTAAACCGGAAGCTGGAAGTGACACCACACTATGAGGTATGGTTTGTTTTTAACATTTTAACATTTAGCAACAGACTAGCATCCTCCACAAAGATCAGAAGTGCAATATTATTCAGTTTGTATGTCCATTGGAAAATGTCATAGAATCTACGGTCAGTTTCACTATTGTGCTTCAGACAATGTTTTGTTGACACTGTCGTTTAAATGAACTACAAAATATTTTTGTTCCTGTGGGCGTATCTCAGCAAAAAGAGAAGAGGCTGTTTTGTGGATTGTTGAAACTTCTCTCCCTATAAAGGTACTGCAAACTCACTCTGCTTGTGTTTAGTTATAATAACCGCAGTATCAGTTGCACTTCTAATATACTAACTTATTCATCAGCCACTCTCTGCAGAATTGTTTTCCCTTCACCAAAACAGCACAGAGCAACTCTTTGATTACTGCTTTTGACTGGAAATGTTAAAATACTTTCAGGTTGTGATCCAATTTTCTGTAGTACATTTAATCTTCCACAGTTTTCCAAAAGTCAGTTTTGTTCAGTTCGTTGTTATTTTCTTTTGTAAGCCTGTGTATTTATGCTTTCAAAATTATTTACCTAAATGTATGACCCCTGTGTTTGTTGGCTGTGAAAGAAACTCTAGCAGCATGTTTTTGGTTGGTTATTGGTCGGAAGAACACAATATACAGAACGATTGAGTTTAGCAGTCGGAGATTAGATCATGGCAAACAGGAACCGGAACGTGCCCACATGTGTTACAGTCCCTACTAAACAACTTGTCTTTGGGCTATATTCCCTCCAGTGGAAGACATCAATATCAGGAGAAACACGTGGGTGGAAGAGGCGTGTTGTGAAAGGCTTCATAATATAGAGGAGAGGGAGGGTGTGAGGAGGAGGAGAGGGGGAGTGTGAGGAGGAGAAAGGGGAGGGTGTGAGGAGAAGAGGGAGGGTGTGAGGAGAAGAGGGAGGGTGTGAGGAGGAGAAGGAGGGTGTGTGGAGGAGAGGGAGTGTGTGAGAAGGAGGAGAGGGAGGGTGTGAGGAGAAGATGGGGGGTGTGAGGAGCAGAAGGAGGGTGTGTGGAGGAGCAGGGGTGTGGAGGAGGGCAGGGAGAAGTAGGTCAACATGTCATTAATTTGTATGTAGGAGCACTTGTGAATGAAATGTTTCATTAGTGTTCAGGATGGAGACTCTGACGTGGTTCCATATCACGCCTGTGTTTCTCTTTCTTCCCGGTGAATATAATTTCCAAACAACCCTCTGCCAGGATCAGCATCTATGCACCTGTTCACAAGAGCCTGTTTCATCATACGTTGAGTGAAAGCTGTTACTTCAAGAAGCTATTTAAGGAGAGATGGAGAAAGGCCTGGGTCCCCATGAAATGAGCTAGCGGTCTGGAAATTGTGTGCGTGTGTTTGTTTGCGTGTGTTTGTGTGTGCGTGTGTTTGTGTGTGCGTGTGTTTGTGTGTTTGTGTGTGTGGTGTGCGTGTGTGTGTGGAGTGTGCGTGTGTTTGTGTGTGTGGTGTGTGCGTGTGTTTGTGTGTGTGTGTGTGTGTGTGGTCCCCGTAGTGCTGCAGAGGATATTCTCTGCGGTTGTAATATAATTGGATGGGCTGCAGCATGAGTAGAGATGATAAAACATAATGGACCAAGTTGTAGTGGAAATGCAGACGTTACAGGGCTCAGTGGACTGAGAGAGTACAGCTGATGTTATCTGAGGTGATGTTGCTAAAACCACGCATACCTGCGTATATCTATGTCAGTGTCTGCCAGTCATTTTCCTGCTCTGGCCCACCTACGCAGTTCTACCCTGCTTTCAGCGTTTTTACACTGCGATCCAGTTGTTGCCAAATTGGCGTTGCGGATGACCAACTACGCAGTGTAAACGGGGGAGATGTTACCTGTTGTACATCCCCATGTAAGGTAACCTGGGCCCGTGTCCGACAGATTGAGTCAGGATTACAACCCCCAGGGGACTGCTCTGTAAATTTACATTTTGTGTTAATGTTGTTTAAATGGAATGGTGGTTGCAACAATGAATGTAGTCAAAATACCCTCAGTACCCCTGACGTATCACCTCATGTACATTGTACTAGTATGGCTATGGTCCCATGGGTCTTCTGAAGTATACACCCTGGGGTACCCCCCATGTACATTGTACTAGTAAGGCTATGGTCCCATGGGTCTTCTGAAGTATACACCCTGGGGTACCCCCCATGTACATTGTACTAGTAAGGCTATGGTCCCATGGGTCTTCTGAAGAATACACCCTGGGGTACCCCCCATGTACATTGTACTAGTAAGGCTATGGTCCCATGGGTCTTCTGAAGTATACACCCTGGGGTACCCCCTATGTACATTGTACTAGTAAGGCTATGGTCCCATGGGTCTTCTGAAGTATACACCCTGGGGTACCCCCCATGTACATTGTACTAGTAAGGCTATGGTCCCATGGGTCTTCTGAAGTATACACCCTGGGGTACCCCCCATGTACATTGTACTAGTAAGACTAAGGTCCCATGGGTCTTCTGAAGTATACACCCTGGGGTACCCCCATGTACATTTCTTGAAGAAATCGGTTGAGGCTGAAATGAACTACAAATCCCACAAGGCAGCAGTATTCTTAAATGTAATTGTGTATAATAATGTTTTGTTTGGTTGTTTAATGCCTGCACAAGCACACCCAGACACTCAACAAATAACACCTAGAAAGATGTCAAACCGCACAAGACAGTTTGACTGTACTGTCATGACAACAGTCCGGCACGTGCTGCCGAAGCCCACTCCCACGGAAGGCTGTGTAAATAAACATGATATATGTAAATAAACATGATATATGTAAATAAACATGATATATGTAAATAAACATGATATATGTAAATAAACATGATATATGTAAATAAACATGATATATGTAAATAAACATGATATATGTAAATAAACATGATATATGTAAATAAACATGATATATGTAAATAAACATGATATATGTAAATAA
>JACXGK010006732.1:0-27707 GCA_016801125.1 Novumbra hubbsi | reverse complement strand
ATCAGGGTCAGTGTGATAAGCCAACAGACAATAAACCAGGTCCCCCTATTCCCCCCTTGATCTCTTGACTCATGGCCCTACTCTGGAATGTACTAATTAACATTTTATCACCCCACCAGCTTGCTCTCTCTGAGTTTAGCTCCACTGGCCCTGTTTGTTTCTAACAGCACACATCTAATCTTAACTAAAATATTCCACAACATGATAAAATGAGGAGCATCACAATTATGTTAATGCTGTTTAATGATGTTTGTTTGTTTTCTCAACACAACATCCTGGGTGTAAATCCTTATCACTAGTCATCATTACTGAATTAAATATTGTTCATCATAAATAGCTAGCTATGTAAACATGCAGCAAAGAAGAGGTCTGGTTGACCAATTCGGTTTTGAGTCAGTTCAATTTGCTGATTACTCTACAACTAGTGTAGATTGTTTTTTTAGTTGCTAAAACGCAGCAGCAAGCTCTTATTGTCTAAATCACCATGTTCAAACAAGTACAAGTATACTTGGTCTACAACAATGATTAGGTAGGTTAAACATGTCAAATTGACACCCAAATGAATGCCAGGACTCAGGGTTTCCCAGCAGAACATTGCCTAGAGCATCCAGTGAGTGAGTGTGTCAGGGTTTCCCAGCAGAACATTTCCTAGAGCATCCACTGAGTGAGTGTGTCAGGGTTTCCCAGCAGAACATTGCCTAGATCATCCCAATCCCTCTACCGGGTTGTTGTCTTCCCATAGTTCATCCTGATGCCATCACTTCCCAACTGTGCACCCCTACACAGCCGTCCAAGTGACGTAAAAGAAACCTGGACTCATCTGACCAGGCACATCACTTTATATAGAACATATGTATATAGAACTTCCTATATTTCAACACAGAACTTTATGGATTTCAATTGATTACATGGGAGGGGGGGTAGTGTGTACAGTTCATTTTATTGAATACAGTATTATTCTGTTTATACTGTATATTTTATTGTATAGTCTACTCATTTGTATACTGTCTGTTACATATAAACAGTATATTGTGTTGCGTAAAAAGATGTGTAATTGAGTAATTATTTTTAGTGTAAATCAGATTTGTTATTGTATTTGTGAAACTGCTATGTTGTTGGAATTGCACCCAATATTTTCACTCACTGTTGCACTTGTGTACATGGTTGAGTGTTAATAAGGTAAGTACATCAATTAACCTGGGTCGCCCAACAGCCTGTCGCCAATTTGTGGTTTGTCACTACTGACAGGTGGCTCTATGCAAGCCTTGCCGTTTCAGAGATGCTTTGACCCCAGTTGTCTGGTCATAATAAACATATTGTTTATTTAACCAAATTAGAGGAAAAAATAATGAAAATAGATTTTATATTGCCTCTCTTGTGGTGTGAGGATGCAAGTGCTTAAAAAAGGAAGAAAAAGAAAGTAAAATCAGGTTCAGCAAATGACATGGCACCACAGAGTGAAAACCGTAACAACAATAATCAGTGATGTGTCGCTGAAAACAAGACATACATAAATAAAAACAGTGCAGTACATTTTATTGTTCACCTAATGACCTGGCGAATTTGAAGGACAGAGGAGAATATAAGAATGTGAAAGCTCGAAAAAAAAGTATCTTTGAATGTTTCTTTTTTCTTAAAAGGCTTGGAGATCCATCGGCTGCAGGGTCTGACAAGAAAACAATTGTTATAAGTCCCAATATCTTAGTGGGTAGAAGTAGTTGTTGAAATAAACACATTTTGTAGTCATTTTATTTAGCTGAAGTCAAAACTGAAGGTCCTACAGTAAAGCCCCATCTCTCCCTTACCACAAATACAGAACAGAAGTCCTCCATGATGTCACCTTTTCTGAGCTATTTAAACAGCTAGAGTGAGAAGACACACACACGAAGACGGACAACTGTGATATTTGGAGTGAGAGGAAGCAGAAGGACATCATAAGTGCAGCTCATGTCAAGATTGGACCGGTGTAAATGTTCTATGGGTGAGTTGAGTAATAAGGGGTGAGGGATGGATGAGATTGGGGTTAGAGGGCGATCAAATGTCACATTGGCGCAACGATTTTTCTGTCAGGGCCTGCGGTTTTAACATTAACCCTCCTTTAACTTTCTTAGTAAAATGAGTCTCAGGATTGGTAAGGGACTTAAGGCCAGACACCACCGTCAAAAATTATGATTTTGCTTTGACCAGTCAATTTTCAGATTTCAAGATATTTTGGTAAAGTAATTATCACTATCATAATGTACAAAACATTCTTGAATAATATATATATAAACGTTATTATTTTTCAATTTTATACCAAGTCCAACTGGATCTCGCGTACATTTCGTCTTTGTTAGCAGTTTTCATGTAAAGGTTTGACCGGTCTTTTGAAAACTCTCCATATTGAATCATATATCATTCGAACAGTAGTTTTCTGGAGCACAATGATAACTTGTCCATATATGTCCATTTCCTCTGTTTACGTAATGGTTTGTGACAAAAGAAAAGTCATTTCCTGAAAACCGATTGGTTACAGGCGTTGAAAACCCATTTTAGGTAACGTGATTGGTTAAATTGCCTCATGTGACCGGACAAATGCTTCCTTGTTTAAAAATGTACCCGGCGAAAACACCCATTCAAAACATCACAAAATGAGCAAATTCCGTCAAAACTAAAGCAGAAAAATGCGCTCACAAATACTTAATGCTAGAAAAAGCTTGAATTGCCGATCAAAGTAAAAGCCAGTTGCTGCGCGTCAAGCTTCTGCAGACAAAATGACAGCTAGCAGCGCTATTGAAGCACCGGACTTCACACATCCAGCAAGCCAACAGTGGTCTCTATTGCACATTTTGCAAATTAATTACAAACATTTCAACAGGTCTAGTAATAGATTTTGATGTGTTGTCTTCATACTGCCATGCAGATAAGAAATTCAGGGAATGGATGAGTCACATGCAGATGACTGAGCTCAAAACTTCTCTGGTTCCACAAAGCAATAGTAGGAAAACTGACAGCACAGAAATTAGCCTGCAAAATTATTACAGGGGTGCTATTGTCAACAAATTGGTTAATGTAGAGGCCATGAAAATGGCTATTTGGGCTTGTCTTGAGCACTCTGTCCACTGATGAAACACCACATCACAACAGGTGCTCGTCATGGCGGTGCTGGTACCAGCCATAAAAACAAGACAGAAAATGATTCCAGTATATCATAGGATGAGTAGTTACAGCCTACTGAAAAGAATGCAGCATGAAGGAACAAATAATGTAATGAATGTCTGAACACTGATATGGTCAAGGTGCCATAAGACAGTGGTTGTATGAAATGAACATGGAATAGTGTTACACAAGACTGAATGAATGCCTGCTTGGGGAGGTGGGGGGTTGTTGGGACCAACGGCAAGTGACTTGAGATTAAAAGTAAAATTTTACTTCAGAGAAGATGTTCCCTCCCCCAACCTGTGTATTTGTGGTTCCAACAATCACTCTACAGAATACGCTTGTCCTAGTCTTTTCTGTTTACATTTAAAAGATATGTTAACTATTAGATCACAATGGATATATTCAGGTTTTTACAACCAGACCTAAAATATGGGAAACATGCTCAGCTAATAGGGGAGCCTCCTCCATTGCACTCTTCTTTTTATCACCCACAATAACTCTTTTTTACACCTCCTAGCCCTTGAACATTCAGAAACTCTAATCCATATCATCATGAAAAAAAGATTTGACCTCCAGATGCTCCACACAATCCACTGGAGTTTACTTGACAAGCACCAAAGCAGGGGGTTTGTTAATGGGGATCTTCAAGCCACTTCCTTCGCGGGTCACCTAATAGGAATGCCTGCAGGCGGCCATGCCAGCTGCAGGCGTTCAAAGCAGTGGGGCCTGACTGGCAGAACTCTGACCCACACTTCACCTTTCATTGCATCTACAAAGAGTCTGTTGAGTAGGCCTGTGTCAGTCACTCCAGAAAAACCTCCCAAGATTGTTTAGGCAAACAGAAAGAAAAATGCTGGATATATTTGTGGATGTGATTGGTTCTGCATGCTTTTCTGTTTGTAACTGGTGAGGGCAGTAGGGTAGATGGATCGGCCAAGAATGTGATGAGGTGACAGGTTGGAATTCATAATAGGGCCAGGCAGCCAGGCAGTCAGGCAGGAAGACAGACTGACAGGCAGGCCAGTGAACCAAAATGTCAGGAAAACAGACAGGCCAGCGGATCAACAGAATGAGACAATCCCTATCTAAAAACATTTGTCATAAACATACAGCAGTAACAGAGATTTTCTATTTTCCCATGTTCCCAGCGATAGCGTGTTGTGGCCTGTGTGTGGTCTAACTGGGACTGAGCCTCTCTTTATCATTTAATTTGAAACATGGGCGTGGCATTTAAGGCAACCCTACAATAATCTCTTCATGGGAGCTAACCAAGGGGCCATTTCAGTCTTTTTTATGCTTGTCTCTTGATCTTTTCTGAGGTTAGTATTCAAATGTACCTTAGGCTGATGTGACAAGTTCCACAGATGGGATTACCTTATGGGCACGGAAAGCCTTCCTATTTGTTGGACTACAAATTTTCTCTTGTGCTTTTCATTTAAGTATACATCATTTTGAATTAGATCCACACACAGCTCACGCCCCAATCACATCACCTAGTCAACACAGCCCCTATTTCACACGTGACCACAAACGCATCACTCCCCCCAGTTCCCAACCACCTGAATACTGATCACCTGTTTTCTGAGCACCTTTTCTTCATGAGACATTGTTTGTAGTTTATGTACTAAGCCAGTTTAAAAAAAAATCTGTGTAGATTATAACTGTCTTTCGACCACTGCCCTCTCAGATTTAACCTGTTCCTGATCTTGACTTTCACCAGAACCCACTCGCTTACCCAAGGCCTGCTTTTTGACTATCTGTGTGCCGACCCCTGCAACCCTCTATTGGAGTCTGTTTCTGATAGTCATACACATACGCACCAGAATCCATCTGGAGGTGATTTTGTAGGGTTCTGGCAGTGCTCCTCCTGTTCCTCCTCACACAAAGTAGCTGATACCGATAATGCTGCTGGGTTGATGCCCTTCTGTGACTCTGTCCAGCTCTTCTCATGTAACAGACCATCTCCTATTATCTCCTCCATGCTCTTGAGACAGTACTGGGAGACACAGCAAACCTTATTGTGATGGCAGGTTTGGATGTGCCATCCTGGAGAGGCTGGACTACCCGTGCAACCGGAATGGGCTGCAGGTACCACTACATGCTACCAGTAGTGACAAGGACACTAGCAAAACTCAAAACTAGAGAAGACTTAGTTGAGAATGATGAGGAGAAGGGAATTGTCTGTGGCCAACACCTGCAAAACCATTGCCTTTTTGGAGGTTGTCTCGCTGTTGCCACTCCAGTGCACTTTCAGTCCCTTTCATTTGTACCAACACAGGTGACATTGAGTCATAATTACTTATTCTTCCTAACTGGACAGATTCATATCCCAGATTTTTCATATACTTGGTGTTATACTGTGATGATTAAGTGTTCCCTTACTTTTTTGGAGCAGTGTATACTAATAAATCTGCTGCATTTTTTTACTTGATCTGAAAAATAACTTTGGGCTGAATTCCCCTTGTGTTTTATCCTCTTCTTAAGGACCTGTGTAAGTTAATATTATCTCTGCCAGCTGCTTTGTCATTTATGTGAGGACATTGGAGAAACCATCTGCTTTAAATAGAGAGGACTCTTGGTAATAGATAGCTGTATTTGGACATGCACCACAGGACATTGTCACAGAAAAGCACAAGCATTTACACAAATTGTACAAATGAAATTGTGCAAGAAAGCACACACACACACAGGTTTGCATACACACAAACAGCACTGCATGGCATTTTCACAGCAAGTACTCTGTGCTTTTCCCTAGAAACATCTGACATCCTTGATCACTAGGAATACAAAATGTCAGGAATGTCCCTGTGGTTTTCTTTGTTTCATGTCTATAAAATCTCCCTAACTCTCAGCAGCCAGCCCTTGATTGTTAGCGTGTTTGTGTGTGTGTGTGCAGTATGTAGTTAGATCAATGACTAAATTAGACGTTTGTTCATATGTAGAAAAAGTATTTGTGAGACTTGAAAACAGAGCAGGACCAATGGTGAATGCTTGTTAATTAATTAGGTTTGCAAGTGATGGGTGAAGATGCATGAGCTGGCTGCAGTCCCCAACTACCAGACTTAATGGTTTAAACCCAGTGAGATACAAACATTATATTTAACAAGATATAAATGTTACATAGAGCCTGAGAGAGTATATACATGTCTGTTTATACTTAACCTTTATAGTGTGAGTGAAAAACATCCCAGCAATCACTTGTCAAACACTGAACTCAGGAGTGGCAACAACACCATTTTGGCAACTCTGTAGGAACGATCAGTTTGGTTTTTGTTCCGTATCGGATGCAGTTGCCCATAACTCAACAAGTGGACAAGGATGAATGGCAGAGTAGATAAGTTGTTCTCCGACCCAGCAACACTCTGAGCCCATTAGGAGATTTTGTATTTATTTTAACAGGGAAAACAGACAGAGACCTGAATATGTTTTAAGGCTTTGTCCTGGGTAGACATGTACAGGCCCTGTGTTTACATGTACAGGGACACAAACCAAATTAAAAAGATAACCTTTCAAAACATACAAAACCAAGACATTTCAATTCAACGATCACAGACAACATCATATTGATCCTACATTATTATTTTTTTAAATGGTCAAGGGACATTAAAGTGTTTAACTGAAGTTTGGTCTGGAGTTTGTTCCAGAGATAAGGAGCAAAGTAACTGAAAGCAGTCCTACCCAACTCTGAGGAGACTGCTGGAGTCTTTAATGTATTACACACCTGTGGTCTGCTTTTGAAATTTGTTAGCCAAGTGGAAATAAAAAATTAAATATATGGAGGTAATTTTAAAAGACATGCTTAGTAAATAAACAAGAAATCATGTTGCTCACGCCTCACAAAGAGGCCCAAACCACATGTTGATACTGTGATGAGTTCTGTAAATATCACCAGTGATAAATATCAATGGTTAATAGCATCAAGGGGAAGAATACATAATCTAAGACTGACTTTATAGTAACCTGAACAATGTGTCTTTTCTTAACAGACATGCCTTTATCTATTATTGGAATCGAGCCAAAATTTGCACTTTTTTCCCAGTTCACGTTTTTTTAAAAGAAACCATTTCATCTAACCATACCCTTAAGTATATATATGCTGAGACCAGTCCAATTTGCGTACCATCCTAGCTAATGTGTACAAAATGTGTTTCTAACAGAATTCATAACATTTGTTTTCTTTGCTTTTAAAACAAGTTTAAGCTGTAAAATAGATTTTAAAATTAGACACCAACACCCCTAATGCTTAAACAGCTGATGGAGCAATAAAGTACACTGTGGTTATATGCAAAGAAATGGAAATTACAATTTCTGATATCATCACCAAATGATGGAGGAGTTGCAGGAACAGGGAATGAGGGACATGGCAGAGAGAGCATTTCTGGTCTGGCGAGCAGATACATGTTGACATACTGGAATGCAACACATTTCAGAAAATAAAAATATTTGGATGGGTACAGGTAATATTTTTACAGGTATTAACAGGTCAAGGTGTGGATGGTTTCTGTATTAACCGATAATGAGTACCCAGTGGGTAGGCTATGAGGCCAGTAGGACCTGTAGAGACAATTGTGGTCCACTCAGCCATTTATACACCAAAGGACTTCTGTAATGTCTGACAAGCTCCGACAGCCTTCTGTCTCCAGGCTTGTTATTCTCTGCTATCAGCGGGAAAGAGAAAACACTCACAGTGTGGTACAATTGAGGGACAACAACCTCTGTGCATTTGTGTGTGAGTGCATCTTTGTGAGATGTTATTTGTTTGCTTGTGTGTTGGTGCATGTGAATGTGTGTCTGAGAGATAATCTGTTTGACTGTTTTCTGAACAAATACATATGCACGTTCTGGTGAATTTTAGAGTGCACGTTGTCATGGTGTTTATGTCTGTTGGCAACCGTAAGAATAAAGACAGAAAAAAAAGCACAACACACACACTCCTGACTTTCCCACTAAAGATCAACAGAGTTGGTACTGGTCGATACCTGGATGGGTGACCAGATACTGCTGTTGTTAGTTGTTAGTGGACCAGAAGGGGTATAGTTTCCTCTGATCAAAAGATAAACCCTGAAGCTCCAGGGCAGTGAATAGGACATTGCCTTGTGCAGGGTGCGGTCATTCATATGATACACTAAATGGGTGTCCTGATGCCCTGTGGTCTTTAAAGATCCATTGGCACTGATTGCAAGAGATGGAGCGTTAACTTATATTTCACAGATAAATGGATCATATACATCTAAACACTCCCGGCCAAGCTGTTCTGCTTCTTTTCACACAGCTTTGCTCAACCATGTTTCAGCTAAAATCTAGAAAAATATTTTGAGCACATTTTCCAGCCAAAATGTTTTTTATTGAATCTGCTGTTAAACAAAACATAGAGCTTTGCCAAAGCTTGATCACCCAAGGCAACTCTGTCTAACATCCCTACCAGAGAGGTCAGTTGGTCAGTTGAGGCCATTTAGATGTACTGCCAAGTTCCCTACAATGACACAGGACATGGCATATAATACATAAATTAGCATTAAATTCCAAAAGATATTATTTCCATAATTCAAATAAAAAACATAAACCTTTCTATTCTTTTTCTATATATTCTAGATACATTACACATAAAGTAAAACAGCTAAAAAAAAAAAAAAGCTAAAAAGAGCTCTAATCAGCTAATTAACTCAAAACACCTGCAATAGTATGTTAATTTACACACTCAATACTCGTTTGGGGCTCCTTTTGCACAAATTACTGCATCAATGTGGTGTGGCATGGAGGCAATTAGCCTGCAGCACTGCTGGGGTGTTACGTAAGCCCAGGTTGCTTTGACTGCGGCCATCAGCTCATGTGTGTAAATGGCTCTGGTGTACTCCAGCCTCAGTCTACTCCTAGTGAAGCTCCCCCAAGTTCTTGAATCAGCTTTGCTTGGCAAACCTTTTCGCTTCCTGTTGTTGGAATATAGAACTGAAATGGTTCAAGTTTGACACAATTTATGATTAGAACAAAGAACAGGATGTAGGAATTTAAGGGGGTTGTCTAAGTGTTATCATTGGTTTTTATAATCAGGAGTAACCCATCTGGGGTTTGTTGTGAGATGGACCTTGTGTACTGATTGGATATTACCTTTGACCCCCTCCTATGCATTCTGACATAAAAGGTTGTATTAAACCTACAGTCTTTGGAGATTACCAGAAGATTGCTAGAAGTTGAATAAGAGAGGAACATGTAAGAACGATGGAAGGTCTTGGACTCTTCTTCTGACCTTCTGTGGCTTACTCTCTTCGTGGAGGGTGACAATAAGTGTCTTCTGGACAACTGTCAAGTCAGCACTCAGCAGTCGTCCCCATGATTGAGATATTGAGATATAGAAGGCTCAGGGAATTAATTAGCTGATTAGAGCAGATTTTTGGACAGTAAATTATTTTTGTAATATTTTGAGCACTTTTGATTTCTATGAGCTGTAAGTCGTAATCACCAAGATTGAGACAAAACATTTTTGTAGCAAGGTAACAGTCAAAGTACAACCTGGCTACTGACTGAGTGCCCTCACACTGAGAGATGACCAGCCCAGATGTCAAACAATATCACTCAAAGACTTAACAAGAGACTTTCAACATTTTTATTTCAAAAGTACACAAACAGGACCAATATCATTCAATAAGGCAAAGCTTAAATATTACCACTCATATCAGAGAACTCATTGTCTCAATGTCACAGTTTATGGGTATCACTTGCAAATCATAATTAAAACATAATTGGTTGAAATATATGGAAGATACAGATTTTTGGTCAGAGATAAAAACTTCTTATACAAATATAATCACTCCAGTCATTGATATTCATGTAATGATTATGATTTAAGCATCAGCTCCTGATAAAGCTGTATCATGGGAAAGTTGTATCTTTCTGTTTGGGTGACTCCTGGGCCCAATTAAACTGTTGCGGCAAAGCTCAAGGTGCTTTCCCTTACATCCTGCACCATAACCCTTTGGGGCTAATGTTAATCTGAAAGGTTGAATTAATAACCTTACAAATGCAAAGCAATATTATTTTGCATATCTTTCTGTTGCAAACTTTCAGCTATTCAGCTGTCAATTTTTTTCAGATCCACAAAAAACAGGACAGTACTTAATGCTTTGAAAAGTAGGGCCTATGACAGGGGTGCCCAAACTAGGGCCAGAGACCTCTGATTTGGCCCGCAATGCCATATAATATAATACAGTTTGGTTACTTTGGCCCACGGCCTTTAGTCAAGTTAGATTTTTGGGCCTTCATAGGAAACCTTTCCCCTATCCCCTGGCCTAGGGGATATGTCTATTCATTGATTACGAACCGTTAGGGGATAAATATCAAGAGTTGCGTTTGTGATTGGGCACTACTCTATAGGGTTTGTTAAATCTGTGGTTTAGTCAAGAATTATTTTGCATGCCAAGCCAATCCCAGCCAAGTCTGAGATTGAATGGGGGGGTGACAAACCCTGGTCACCTAGGAAAGAGCACCAGCATCAGGCATATTATTGTTGCCATTAGTGATGGGTTGAGGCCTAAAGCAGCTCCGCACTCCATGGAGTTCTCCTAAAGAGAGAATAGAAAAAGACACATAAAATACAGCAAGGTGTTAGGGTTGTGATTTGGTTGGGTTTATTTTTGGCAAACTCCTTGGGTTTATTGTTGTAGTCTGATTACCTCTGGATGGAAGGAGTGGCAGGAGTCTGGGCGTCTCCGGTCTTTCTGGAACTTCAACCGTTCACACTTCAGAGACTCGTTATGTGCATCCAAAGTTAAGAAACCCATTGATGGGCATGTCACACTAAGGACACTGGAAGACTAACATACATTGTGACACAATGCTTTCCTAAACAGGCAAACTGCAGTAGTGAAAGTTCTGTTATATAATCTGTTTGAAGTGATAGTTTGACCTAGATTCAAATGTGGGTGAAATCCCGCCTACCCCGAGTTGTTCTTGAATGCCCATAGAGTCATTTTGCACAACAAGCCATTATTCTCCTCTGTCCCAGCCTGGAATACCATTATCAGCATTGTCCAAATTCATGAATTTGCAGTGCATCCAGAGCCACTAAAACTGCATTGCAAGTGGAATATAATAAACTTTAATTCAACTAAATTCAGTAATCTGTCACACTAGCATCAATGGTTTTGACTACATACTGACAAAACAGCTCTGCAGAATTTGAAGGCTTCACACTGGCACTATGCAAATGCTTTTCAGCAGGCACCGGAAAACGTATTACATTTGTGAACAGAACAGAACATAAGCCTTTTTTGGATTAGATTTCCTCTTGTAATGCAGCTTTTGTTGTTCGGGACACACAGTTTCAATTCATTCATTTTGGACGATGCTAATATTGCAAATTCCAGGCTGGGATAGATATGAATAATGGCTTGTTGTTAAACATGACTCCACAGACCTTCAAGAAAAACTCAAGTTAAGCAAAAGAACCAAACAATTGATCAGAAGGTAACAGGAATTATCAGAATTGAAAAAAGACATTCAGGTCAGATTTTGCAGTCATTTGGTTTCTATAGTTTTGTAGGCAGTGCAGAGTGCTACGCAACTCACCTAAACATTACAAGAAGAAAGCCAAGACAACAAATCAAAAAACATGTGATACATTGTTTGAATAGGAATAGGCCTTCATTTGATTGTAATTCAATGGTTTTGGGAATCGTGTTCCTGCTGAACCACGTTGTCTGTAGCCGGTCTTCTCTGTACCAAAAAGCTCAGGGCATCTGCTATTAATCAGACCCTATCACTGGCCCAGGCCCTTATAAAACCTACACGCACGTTTCGTTGTGAAACGCTCCATATGTTAGAGCATTGCATTGTTCAAAACCCTCAGACTTATACTTATCCTTACACACAAACGCACTCACATATCTCGTTCCTCCAAACTAACAGTGCAAAGGCCAAACAAACTCTCACTAAACGTGTCTAAAAAAATTAAAACAACTTCTGTCTTTCCCCTCAAAGAACATAAAACAATACCTCACTGACCATAATGATGGTGACAGTGGAATTCATGGGGTGAAAAAAGGAATAGTCTTGTTTTACATCTTTGTGCTGTGTGACAACCCCTCATAAGCAGTTGCAGAGCTAACAGAAAGGGCTGTGGGAGGTGATCATAGTGATCATATTGAAGTCAGAAAGGTTTTAATGAAAACCCTGGAGGTTTTTCTACATTTTGTGGTTGATTCACTAACATTCACACACAACTACCCACCCTCACATTTGTGTACACTTATGCACTCACCCGCCCGCACAATCAAAACACAAATCAAAGTTTGAGTGTCTCAAGCCTTTTGCCCCACTCTCTCCAAAATGTAATTTCCTTTCCCCACGTCCCAGGGTTGGGGTCTATTAAAGTTTAAGTTCCAATTCTCTGTAGTGCTTTTCGTTGAGACACAACAGGAATTTAAAGTTGGTTCACCCATTGAACTGAATAGAATTTGTTTCTGAAACCTGCTCTGTCTACAACCTTACACATGTTCACAACCCACCAGTCCCTATTCCAGGCCATACCCCACACAACCACCTTCTCAGAGCAATCTCTGTAAAAAGGATATACATTATCTCAATGGGTTCCATGGTGATTGGACCAGCAGCAGAACAGTCACATTTGTTGTCGACCACCACCATAAAGAGATTACTGCTGGGGATTTGCTGAATCACAAAAGATCTGCCAATGAGAGAAAGATATAGAGATTAAAGGAACCGTAAAGTACATTTGGAAATGGTCCATGGATGTGTATTTCTTGTATTTTGTTATTGCATTTGATTTAGCTAAACGTAGCAGTTTGTGTACAGTGGCAGTGTTTGCATCCACTTAAATGGGGACCCACAAAATGACAAGTGTGCAAACATGCATGTCACACGCATACAAACACACAATCTCTAACCCCTTCCTCCACAAGAAAAATACAAGGCCTTGGCAAGATGACGCATGCAAACAGACAAACCAATCCAAAGTCCTCAACAATGAGGTGTTGCAGAATATAAAACCCTCTGGAGAAGAGAAATGGGAAGCAGACTCCAGTTCCCCAGATATTTTCTGTGGCTTAGTTTAACTGGCAAGAGGAGACACAGTCCGATCTGGCATCCTGGTTCGTGATTGATGTCTCAGCGTAGGGTTTACAAAGAGGAGAGGCCATACGGACGATCTCTTCTTTAACTCTCACAATCTATGTCTGATTCTCTTGCTCCCTCTCTTTTCCCGCTGGCTGTTTGATTTATGCCTCTCATTGAAAGGCATTTATCACACAAGTGAATCTTCACAAAAGACAGGAGACTTGCAGGAACACACACCTGAACACGTGTACACACACGCACTCACACACAGAGGATCTTGATAAAGGAAGTTTAATGGAATTGGACTGCCAAGTGTTGGGAGTTCTTTTTAATTAATTCATATTTCAAATTGTTGGTTTACTTAGGTTCTCTGTCTTAACATAACCTAATCCATCCCAGTGCAACCTAGCCCAGGTTTTCTAAGCCCAGAGCAATTTAACCTGCTGTACTTGTGCACAGCCCATTCAAGTCAAGCCTAACTAAGAAACTATGGTAGTGGAGTGTCTATGAGAGTGCAGTCAAACGTCATACAATTTATCTCAATATAGTTGATCCCTGTCTAACTCAGCCCAGTCCATCTTTAAGTAGCCCAGTCCATCCTTATCATAGCTAACCAACTCAGGGCTGTCTAAGATCAGTCCATCTCCACCCAGTCTACCAAATCCATGCTCAGTCAAACCTAATGTCCAGTATAAATAATCCTGTTAAAGCTAAACAAATACAGCCATGTCTAACTAAACCGTAGCACATTCTATCTACCCTCAGTCTAACCTCACTCATCCCATTATATCTTATCTCAGTCAAAAATAATTAATGCCCAGTATAGAGTATCCAAGCCTCGTCTACCTTATTTATCTAAGACCAGTAAAACCAGGACCAGTGCAGCACAACTGATAGAAACCAGAAGTCTTTCTGGGAAAAATACTTAAACAAATCCTGACACACAGCTGTTGGCCTTGAACAAACCCAGAGCTACATAAAGCTATACATTTACACGAAACACACAATGCGGGAGCACTGCCAGTGAGTACCTCTGCTGTGAGTACTACTACAACAACAGTGCCACATTTATTTTTCAGTGTTTAAAACTGCCTGGTGTTATGATGACTACTTTAAGTGTAGCACTCTCATGGCATGCTTTTGAGAAGCACATTTTAAGTCAAAGAAAAAAAGTGCCCGTGCAGAATTGAGAAGCCCTATCTCATTCCTAAACGATTCAGTACAAGGAATAACAGCAGGTCCCAATAAAATACTGCATGAGACCTATGTATTTTACAGTTAGTGACTTTTCAATAATTTATGAACTATGCAACAATCCTCTTAATACAGGCTGGAATACGGGACTGGACCCTGTCTCCCATGGAAAATGTATGCATTAGTGCTTTTGATAACATAAACATTAACGTTGAGCTCACGTCTTGTGATTTAAATTGACTGCCACATAATTTACTCAAAGATTTTTTCACTTTTTAAGGACTCAGGAATGGAATAAGTTAGGTGGAGATTAGAATATATGGTCCTGGGTATTATGATTAATAGTTCACTGGTATCTACTTCAGTAAGGGTGCCTAAATCATCCACTCTTGCCACTTAAGCAATTAGACTGGGTTAAGATTAAAGTTAGACTGACTCTTTGATGTTACTACACACACCCCTCACCATATCCTCTTTCGACAACTGAGCACAGGTGCACAACTGTCAGCTTCTTGGTGAACAAATTGATGACACTAACACACACGCTGGATTAACATACAAAAAATAAACTAATTCATTGTACAATTTGCTGTGATTAATTGCGTGGTAGAATCACTAAAATAAAACAAAAAAAACAATGAAGTATATTTTAAATAGAACATATAATGACATCTTGTGAACTGTAAACAAAACTACTAAGTAGTCATTTCCATCAATTAAATGCAGCAACATTATAAACAACAAAGCTTTAAGGCCCCAATCCAAATTTATTATAGTGATTCTACCAAGTATTGTGCGATTAATTTGTTTTTTTTTAAATCAATTCCCAGCACTAATATATATATATATATATATATATATATATTTTTTTTTTTTCAATATCCTACAAGAACATAGGAGAAAAATCTTGCAGTCTGCCACTAACATAGACCAAATATTTATTGCCAATATCCTCTATTACTAATACAACCTATAAAATGTAATAGAACCAAAATACAAACTCTATCTCAAATTCATTGTGCTTCAAAAGTATTTATTGCAAATCAACGTGATGAGTCAGAATGAGTTCTACACGATGAACTAAAAATTTAATCTAATCATCTACAGAGAACAACTTGCACTTCCTAATGTAGCATGTAATGAAGCTAGTGTGTCTGTGTGTGTTAGAATGTACGTGTCCTTCCCAGTCTCTGATGAATGTAATTCTATTAGATTAATCGCTGTTTCTCAAATAGAGTTCAGAGTTTAAACAATTTATTAGGTTTTATTCATATTTATTCAAATGTAGCACCACACCACTCACCCATTGGCTGTAAATTTGAAAAACAAATGCCTGGGTCCTCTGGGATCAGCCAGGGCTTGTGTAAACATGTTTGGTGACCTCAAGGGTTTGTTGCTTGGGGGACTTCTCTTCTGTTTGAATATTAGTCTGGCTATGATTTTTGACAAATATTCTCCATGTGTGTTAGCACGTGTGTGTGTTTGGGTGTGTGTATGCGGGGCTAACTGCACCCCAACCCGCATTTACTCATGTCACCCTGGGCTGTGGTTACCCTTCTGATCCTGAGAAGCAGAGAACACACACACACCCTTCTCAGTTTCCTTGGCAACCCTACAGCTGGGAGCAATGAAGAGCCCATCATTGTGATCTACAGAACACCGAACAATTGCCTGACCGAAAAACCGAAATTGTTAATGGGGACCACACTAATTTTCCCATTCTAAAGGAAGCATTTTTCTTGTTTCCACTCCTCTCTCCCTCAGCTTGTGTTGTAAACTGCTGAGTAGATTTGAGAGTGTGGGAATCTGCTTCTGAAAGTCTACACACCCCTGGCATAGTTTGCCTAAATTTCTTTGATTTGATTTCCTTCCATCCAGATCAGTCCACACCACATTTTCAAAGATAAAAAAATTGTTCCATTTGAATCTACACGTATGCACATTAGTGACAAATTATTAGTTTATACAGTGTTTTTTGGAAAGTATTCAGACACTTTCATTTTTGCAACATTTTGTTGTGTTATAGAATACCTTTTGCCATCTATGTACATACAATTCATCGTAATTGAAAAGCAAAAACACTTTTTTTGTTCCAATTTATTTATACTTTGATCATCCTTGAGATGTCTCTCAAACTTGATATTATTTCGAAATTATTTGGAAAGGCACTCTACATGTCTACAATGAACTCCAAAAACCTCTGTATGCTCTGGCGAGGCATAGTTCTAGGAGAAAAAAAAAATTGCTCCATCATTGTAAAATGGAAAAAGTTGAGCTGGCTGTTTAACAGCCAGCTAAAATAAGTAACCAGGCAAGAAGGACCATCGTCAGGGAGGTGACAAAAAAAAACATGGCTGCTCTAACACAGCTTCAGAGTTACTCTACAGTGGTGGGAGAATCTGCTGGACGCACAACTATCTCTGCAACACTCCATCAATCTGGTCTTCATGATAGAGGGCCTAATAAAGAACACTCCTCAATGAAAGGGGTATGAGGTGCTGCCAAAGGAACTCTGAGTGCATAAGGCATAGGACCTCAGACTGGGACAAAGAATGATCTTTACAAAAACACAAAGCACACACTCCAGACAACGCAGGAGGGTTTTCCGTACAAGTCTATGAATGGCCCTGAATGGCCCAGCCATTGCTTGGACTTGAACCTCATTGAACATTTGTAGGGAGACCTGAAGATCGCAGTTCAACTATGATCCCCATCTAATATGACAGAGCTTCATAGGATCTACAAGGAAGAATGGGAGAAACGGACAAAATCTAGCTGTAAAAACAAACACAAGAAGACTTAAAGCTGTAGTCTTTACCAAAGGGGCAACAACAAATGACTGAATAATATGTCTGAATAGTGTATGAATAATGTATATAAAATATTTCCATTTTTAATTATCAGTGAATTGGCACAAATGTGTTCTTGCTTTGACATTATGAGGTATTGTGCGTGGATGACAAGTCTGTTGCTGGCCTATGTGAAAATTAAGTCAAAATCAGAAAACAATAACATATACATTGATTTAAGCAAAACTATACCATCTCCTTCAATACATTTATTGGCTGAATTGATAAACCTCCCGGAGATATACAACGTTTTCCTAAAACTTTTTTATGTTGATCCATTACATTAGAAATCAATTAATACACTACAGTGTATATAGCCAACAAATTCAACACTAGGATTGCATTGTAGTTCATCCATGTGGTTATTGTGATTAGATTTATATAATGTATAACTAATATAATGCTCACTCTATAATGCAGAGGGACAAGTAATGAAAACGTGTTTTGATCAGTCATGGAAAAAATGCTGATAAAAGGTTGGCTCAGCGTATTAAAAGAAGATTTTGTGGATGCTATGAAGAACATATACTGTAGTACAGTGCAAGCACAGCAAACTAGCACTACAATTAAACAATAATGGTACATACCATGATGTAATATTTATACATCTACTATATAAATGTCAATGTATTATTAATCTCTTCTTATTCAAAGATTACTTTCAAAAGTCAATTCTGCCTCAAAATATAATATGATTTAATCCCAGCCAACCAAGATGTTTGTGTATATTTAATGAAACGTTATTTGTCAAATTTTGACTAGATTGTTTGTAAAGCCTACAGTTGTGGTCAAAAGTTATCATACACTTGTAAAGAACATTTACGTCATGGCAGTATGAGTTTCCCATAATAACTAAAACTCTGTGATGGAATCACATACTTCTTTGACACAAAAACAATTCTAGGGTGAGTAAGTCTAAACCACACACGCTCTCGTCTTGGACAGGCCAACCCGGTGGTCGGAACTATCTCTGTCTAAGACTATGAAAGAAGAACAACAGGAAGCCCCAATTAGTTCTCTGCTCTATCCCTGCGAGGAAATGACAGTGAACCCGTATATATACGAAAATTACATTTACTACCAAAATCACTATTAAATTGATTGTTGCCAAGATTTCCTAATCAGACCTTTTCTGTCTCAAATACCAGATTTGAACATTTGCAACTCTAACAAAATACATACAGCAACTTCAACAATCAATTGTGGTGATGTAAAAGGTTGTATCAATCAAACTTGCTTTGTGACATGACCTCTTTAACTTCTCATGAGTGATTATGATTGACTACAGCTGGTGACTAAATAGGTTAAATCGGGCTTGTTTGGTACACTCAGACTCAACCACAAACACGATGATGGGCAACACTAGGGAGCTTGCCCATTTGTTTGTAAGTATAAAGTGCATGGCACAGTTGTGTCATTGCCACGATCAGGAAGACCACGCAAGCTATCAAATGCTGCTGAGAGAAAATTGGTCAGGATGGTCAGGAGTCGACCAAGAACCACCAAATCCAGAAGTGGCACCTTAAGGTCTGCTGTTGATCAAGGTACAAAGAAATGGCCTTCTGGAGGAAAATGCTATGGTCAGAAAAAAATCTAGTTATTTGGCCCAATTGACCAGAAATATGTTGGGAGGAGAGAAGGTGAGGCCTTTAACCCCCAAAACACCATACCTACCATCAAGCATGGTGGTGGTAGTATTATGCTCTGGGGCACTTTTGCTGCCAGTGGAACTGGTGCTTTACAGAAAGTGAATGGAATAATGAAGAAGGAGGATTACCTTCAAATTCATCATCACTACCTAAAATCATCAGCCACAGTTGGGTGTTTCAACAGGACAATGACCCCAAACACACATCAAGGCTAGAATTAAGGTTTTTGAACGGCCTTTCCAAAGTTCTGACATAAACCCCATCGAGAACATGTGGACTTTGCTGAAGAAAGCCAACACATTTAGCTGAACTGCACCAAATCTCTCAATTGGAGTGGACAAAGAATCCACCAGAAGCTTGTGAATGGTTACCAAAAGCGCCTTATCAAGGTGAAAATGACCAAGGGACATTTAACCAAATATTGACATTGTTATATGTATATTTTGATTTGGTCATATATTCAGAAGATCCATAATAAAATAACCAAATTTCATGACTGTTTTTGTGACAAAGAGGTATGTGCTCCAATGATTCCATCGCAGAATAATAAGAGTTGTAGTAACTATTGGAAACTCATACTGCCATGATATAAATGTTATTTACAAGTGTATGTAAACTTTTGACAACAACTGTATATGTAAATACATTTTAGTTCTTGTGATACTACAAATTCTAAGTTTCAAGCAAAAGGTATATGCATTTTTTCATAGGTGTTCATTAGTGACCATTGTGCATCAAGAAACATTTACTTATCTAAAAGTAACCTTGAAAAGTAGTTTTTCAGACAAATCACATAAAAGTATACCAAACACTACTAAATGGCTTTTACTGTGTTGTGGAGTTGTTCAGCGTGGTTCAGTCTCAGTACTGGATAACATATGCTTGATAATCAAAGGTTTCAAAATTGCTGTCCATCAATAATTCCCAACCTACTTTGCTAAGTTCAAGCATTTTGGACAAAACCTATAGTAAATGTATGTTTTCCTATGTGTTGTGGATAGTAGTCTATTATAAAATTATTCACTGCTATAACAACTAGTAATGTAGTGTATGCAATCAAGACACCATTGTTGTTTTATTTAAACTCATTTGGAAAATGTCCTATAATTCTTCTTTTACCCTGTGTCTAGATTCATTAAGCACAGTGTGCATATTTGTGTGTGTGTGTCTGTGGCCTTAAGTGCGTGCGATAATAATAACAATCAAGTTGATGGGTGATAACAGTCAGAATTAGCTGCAAGTAAAAAGTATAAATTAAATTGTTTAAACCACTAACCTTTATGATGTTGAAATGAACAGTTTAATAGAGTCATTTTTTTTGATATAGCACAGACTATTTCATTGAATGTGTGTGTATGTAAACATTAATGTATGTTTGCCCATGTTTGTGTGTGAATGTGTTTGTGAATGTATGTGTGTGTTACATACTTTATGCATCCTTCACAGTCAATGTTTCCTGTAGTCTCTTTGATGGTTCTCTCCGAGATGAACGCGGGATACTCTGTATCACATGGTACCAACATTGTTCGACCCCCCCTCTGAGCTATGGAAAGGGGGTTGGGGTTTAGGGGTAGACAGAAGAGCAAACTGTTTTATTGAAAAAACATATTTTTCTTAACTGACCATACACTTGTTAATCACACACCCCTTTAAATAAACAAAGTGAATTCACAATAAAGGCAAAAAACCCAACAAAAATGTTTTGCTACATAATTTACCTGAGATAGTACAGGATGTTAAATGAATTTCATCACTCCTGTGACAATGCTGCCACTCAGTGGTTAGTCATTGTAATGCAGATGAAAAAAATACAGAATGCATTCGGTTCCAGACTAGACTGCATTTGCTGCATAGGCAAACAATATCATCTACTTGTACACTCTAAATGACTACGTCATAACAAAACGATGAGCAAGTTTAATGCAACAGCATTTTATCATAGGCTTTTTCCACAAGCTAATTTAGTCAAAAGATGATTTAGAAGGAGCGTGGATTAACATATAACAGGGATGCGTTTAATTGCTGGTGCGTGTTGGAAGCCAACAGGCGCAGGTTCCATCTGAGAGCTACAGCTTTAACTGACAGGGATTAGTTCAGCATGAGGGCACCCGTGGATCCAGTTGCAAGCCGGTTTGGGTGTAGCATGTGCATATCTGGCAAGTACTTTTTGAATGGCGCATTTTCATGAGGATATATAAGGGTAATGTAGTAAGCGCTGGGGTCACTGAGCTGTGAAATTGTGTCTTCCATTACACATCCAACAACAACACAAGATAAAGAGAGGGTGCAGCAATAAAAACAAACAATAACTCTTGCACTCTGATGTTTAATTCTGTATTGAGAAAATATACATCTACAATCTAACCGTAACATTTACTTCTCTAGCATGCTAGGCCATGGTCAGCTTTCTAGTTGCGGCTTTATAAGACAGCTAATATTTCACCCATTGGCTTTGGCACGAGTTAACATTATCTAATGCCTTAATTTGATACTTATTTGAAATGTGCACAAATCATAATGTGCACATGCGCTCATATACAACTCACACACAAATACAGTCATGTGAAAGAGGACACCCCATGAAATATTGTGTTATTTTCAAATAAATATGGAAATATGGATAAGGTAAAACCTCATGATTGAGGCGTGATCTGTGCTTAAACAGTTGGAGGGTAGGTCTGCCATCTTCTGAACATTAGCTCTCCTACAAAGTTTTTTTACATATAGCACATTTGTGGAGCACAATGTTGATACATTTCTTGACCCCGACGATCCAGAACCCTGCTGTACGGACAGATCGTGCCGCACTCAGGTCTTGCAAGGAGTCTTTCCACCTCCTCCATTCGGCATCCCTTACTTCCGGAAGAGGGCTATCCCAGTCGAGAGCCTCATTGCTGGTGAGTTCTCGTAGCAGGAACTTGCCTTGAACGGTAACCGGTGCAACACGTCCAAGTGGGTCGAACAGACTGTTGACTGTTTCTACGTAATGGCCACCCTGAAGGTGAAGATGTCATGTTTGAGATCCCAGCTTGAGTCCCAAGCTATGTTGAGTGAGAGCTGAGTTTTCCACAAAGTCCAAGTTCTGCAGACCTTTTGCATGGTCTTCTAGCAGGAAGGCCTCCAATATGTTGGGGTGGTTCAACGCGATCTTATGAAGCCGTAGGTTGGATGCGGCAAGCATCTCCTGTGACCTTGTTAGCAAATTGATGGCTTCAACTGCTGAAGGGAGTGACTTAAGGGCGTCATCGACGTAAAAGTTGTGTTTTACAAAGTGTTCGGCATCCATGCCATATTCTCTTGCTCCATGTTGTGCTGCGTGACGAAGACAATAGATGGCTACTGCTGGTGATGGGCTATTGCCGAATACATGGACTTTCATTCTGTACTCAATAATGTCTTTGTTCGGTTCATTGTCCCTAAACCATCAGAACCGAAGGAAGTTTCGGTGGTCTTCCCTGACAGTGAAGCTGTGAAACATCTGTTCAATGTCTGCTATTACAAGCGCAGCAAGACTCCCAGGAGGCTGTTGTTCAGATCTGGGCCGGTTAGCAGCACGTCATTCATCAAAAACGGGTAAATATCATTGTGCTTCTCCCTCTAGGAGCGGTGGAGCTAATTCAGCTTGGTCGCGATCGAAGACGTTTTGCATGAAGTTCACAAAGTGATTTTTCATCTCAGGCTTTCTTTCTAAGGTGCGGAGGAGAGAGGTAAGTCGCCTAAGAGCTTGATCTCTATTGCTTGAGAGCCGTTGCCGAAGAGATCGAAATGGAAGGGGTGCCACCCAGCTGTTGGGATCGTCCATAAACACCTCTTTGTCCATGAGCTCCAGGAAAAGCCTGTCTTCTATGGAGAGACCCACCTCGTCATTATTATTGGTTCTCTCAAAGATTGTACTGCCGAGGCTGCAGTCATAGAGGGCTGGGGCGTTGTGTACAAGGCCCCAGGGGGAGGTGCAGTGCTGTGATTTTGAATTAAACTTCTCTTTGACTCGAAGATGATTAGAGCACGGAGTGAAGGGAGATGGATGTCCATTTTCAAGCACGTTGGTCCGGAAGTAAGTCACAGCTTCTGGCTTGTAGCCTGAGCCCATGCAGACATTGCCTATAACAACCCAACCAAGGTCCAGTCGTTGCGCGTTGCGCGTTGTTTGGACCATTACGTTGTTCTCTGACTTTGTGAACCCGAAGGATGTCGCGTCCCAGAAGTATTTGGGCCTCTGGATCTTGGTTTGGTATCTTGTGAGCAATAGACTTAAGATGGGTGTGATGCAGTGCAGCTGCTGGAGTAAAAATCTCTGACCGATCATCTGGCATGTGATTGCACTCGATGAGTGTGGGGAGCACCACACTTGTTGTTCCATCCAATGACTCTGCCATGAACCCTGTGGCTCTTCTCCCAGATGTTTCCGTGACTCCTGCACACGTGCGGAGAGTGTATGGTGAGTCTGACCCTCTAATTTGGAAGAGGCTGAAGAATTCAGACCTGGCCAGTGACCTATTGCTCTGGTCGTCCAGAATAATTTAGGCCTTGGTGGCTTGGTCTGGGCGTCCCATGGGATAGATCTTCACAAGGCAGATCTTTGAACAGGATCTAGGCTTCTCACCTTTGCCACTTCTGTGCACTTGGATGTGACCGCTGGCTGAGGTGTCTCTCCTTCACCCTCCCCGCCATGCTCTGAGTGGGTGTCCCTCATGTTCCATGGTGGGGGTCCAGGGTGAAGTGCTGCAATGTGGCCGTCACTTTCCCATTCCAGACATTTCAAAGCTGCCTCACAGTTCTTCGCTAAGTAAGTAGTGGAAGAGCAACACCTGATGCAGATACCCCATTCTCTAAGAAATGCCTTGCGCACTTCAAGAGGCTTGCTCAGAACCCCTTGCTTAGGGGATGAGGTTTTTGGTGGATAGGGCATTGTCTGTCAATGTCACTCGGCTTGCTGCTTGAACTGTCCGACTGAGAAGCTAATTGATGGCATGCGACTTCAGTCTTGTGAGCAGAGACGTGATTTCTGAAGTATCCTGATCCCTTATCCTCTCGTTCGGACTTTGATGGAGCTGTAGCGACTGTTGAGAGAGTGAAACTAGGGTTGTTTCTTCTGTGCACTTCACTGCATATGAAGTTGGTGAAGAATGCAAAAGAGGGGAAAGAGACACAGTGGTGCTCTTTGTACTGAGAGCCTTGAGATAGCCACCTCTCTCCAGACTAAGTGACAACTTCTCAACGATGAGGTTTACACCCCTGGCATTGTCCAGGTACGAGAGTCCAGGCAAGTAGCCTTCAGATTTGGCTGACTCTAACTCCCTTAACAGGTCTCCCAACTCCCTGAGCTTCAAGGGGTCGTTGTGGTGGATTTCGGGGAACTTCTTTATCCTCTGAAAGAGAGCTCTCTCGATCAACCCAGGGGAGCCATAGCACTCCTCTAGGCGGTCCCAAGCCATTTTTAAGCCTATAGCAGAATGGATCCTTGTGACATGCACTGATGACAGGTTTCCTAACCACTTTGTTAAGAGGTCAAGCTCTTCACTGGCAGTTAGTGACATAATGAATGGCGTTGCTCCGAGGATGAGTAAGGACCTTTTTGGTGTGCAAGGGAAAATGTGCTGCACATTACCTTCTTTATCTTGATGTTGTAGTGCCCGCCGTTAAGACACTTTTTTACTATTCTGTCCTCAATGTGTGAGTGTACAAATTGACAGATAGTGAACAGGCCTTCAATCTTCTGGAAGGATTTATTTTTTAAAACTTAAATGGTACCAAAACATGGCAGTTACTGACTGCTACTCGAACAGCATACAAATGCATAAAAATGCCACATGTAAATACTATGTATATAGCTTGTATATTAAATGTACAAACTTCAATTAAAAAACAATGAATTCGTAATACCGACAGATGCGGCGGGAGGGCCACAAAATAACTGTGACAATGGAAAGTACCATAGGTTCTCTTTGCTAATTTAACGTTGGCAATATTCTCAAGTAAAGGTATTTAAATGTAACATATTACATGACATGTGTCTACCCTTATAGTGAACTATATGTCAAAATATGACTTACAAGCGAAGCTTTCTGAGGCACAAAGAAAAAAAAGGTAGCCAGCGGCAAAGTTCCTCACACAGCTAACGCATTGACTATACATTTCCTCAGGGGAATTACGAAAGCAACCAATAAAACATTGGTAGGAAGTTAACAACAGCCACCAGGTAAAGACACTGCTGGAATTCAATAAAAAGTGACATGACACCTAATATGTATATGTTTATATTTTTGTTCTTAATTTTTGCAATCTATTAAAAACATTAAACAAACCTTTTTCACTTGGGTGTATTGCGTGTGGAAGATTGAGGAAATAATTAATTGAATAAAAAAAAAACTCTCACCTTTTGCTGTAAGGTCGGAGTACCACCAGCTGTACAAGTTAAACTCCACCATGAAACTGGAAGGACAGAGAAATGGAGAGCAATATTTTAACACATAATTTAAACATTAGTGGTTTATTTGGATCCCCATTAGCTGATGCCATAGCAAAAGTGTGAAACATCGAAGGGGGGTGAATACTTTTTATAGGCATTGTAGATATTCAACAACAGAGGTCCAAGTAATAAGCCCTGCGGCTCCCTATTCTGGTCAGTTAACATATCATATTTCTTGCCAAGCTAACGAACCGTGAGACTGCTTTCTAATAATCCTATATTTGTAAGCCTCTGTGACACATTCTTGAGGTCAACAGAGTCAAACCTCTTTGGCCAATGAAGAAGGAGAAATAGTACTGTCAGTTAGTTAGCTTAGCGATTTGCTTATGGTTCACTTCCTTTTAACTGGTGTATAACAATAGCAGATTTCCAAACTCTAATTTGGGCCCGACAGCTCCATCTAGTTTGATGTGCACACCATTACATTAAACTTTAGCTGCAAAAATCACAAAATTAACATTAAACTCAATTGAGTTTGCCCTATTAGTTGGCTTTTACGATAATATAAACATCATTGATTGGATCAATGTAATACCAGAAGCCTTTTAAATGCAAGAAATAATAATAACACATTTTGTTGTTGGTGAATCAAGAAAGCATCAATATAAATGTGTCAATTGTGACTTAAAACCTACATAGACCTGTGTGCCATAGAAAATATACTAGTGGCGACACGTTTATGAGGGGTATTAGTCAAAAACAGATCAATTAGGTTTGTTCTATAAATTTATTTAAGGTCTGTTTTATGTAGATAGTGGCATTTTAAAAAGGTCAAATAGTAGGGCAATATGCAAGTATGCCATTTGACACACAGGCAATTTCAGTAACTGAACTTTGTGGTACAGACAATAGCCGAATTGCAAAATAAGTAAAATAGCTAAAATGTGTATTTATGGCAGTATGTACACTACTTCAAAAGTTTTTCTTACAAGAAATTAGTTTGAATAGGAAATAAAGCAAAATTAATAGGAAACAACAATCATTGAAAAAGTTACAAATAATGGTTTGAAATTGAAATAATAATTGTCTCTAACAAACTTTGCTTTGCCCAAAGACCATATGAATCCACAATTAGCAACAATTACAGTTTCAGAAGTTTGGAATTCTAGTTACTGAGGTAATCAGAAGAGATTTCACCAGAATGCTTCCTGAAGCACCTACCACAAGTCAGATAGGCTTTTTTGTGATCTAGATGTTCCCACTACTGCTCAAATTGTTTACAGATCCGGTGACTGTGCTGGCCAATCCATTACAGACAGAATACTAACTGAATTCTTCATGATCCTAAAATGATTCTTTGCAATTCTTTCTAGAAGTCTAGCATCACAGAGATGTCTTTTCACTGTTGACGTTCAGACTGGTAATTTTGTGAAACTGACTCATTTTTATTTGATGCCAGAACACATTTTGGAAAAGTTGAGACAGTGTAATGCAAAAAAGAAAAACTGGTGGAACATCTAACAACTAATTAGGTTATTGGCAACAGGTCAGTGCCATAATTGGGTTTAAAAAGAGCGTCGCAGAGAGAATGAGTCTTTCAGAGGTAAAAAGAAGTTCACCACTCTGTGTAAGACTGCACAGAAAAATTGTGCAACAGTTGAAGAATAACATTTCTCAATGTAAAATTGCAAAGGGTTTGGGGATCTCATCATGTACTGTACATAACACCTTTAAAATAATCAGAGAATTCAAAAATATCTCTGTATGCAAGGGACAAGTTCGGAAACCAATATTGGCTGGCTATGATCTATAGGCCCTCAGGTGGCCAAGCATTTGAAAACTGAACTTTGGCCTGCAAATCAAAAGTTGAAATTATTGTTGGGAGTCATAGAGACCACATCTTCCGACCAATGAAAAGGGGGATCAGCTGGCCTATTATCAGCACCCAGTTCTAAAGCCAGCATCCGTGGTGGTATGGGGGTGCATTAGTGCACATGGCATGGGTGACTTGCACATCTGTAAAGGCACCATTAAGACTGAAAAATATACTGTTGTGGCCACAACTTTTGAGAATGACAAGTATTGGCTTACACAAAGTTTGCTGCTGTAGTGTTTTATTAACTTTTGGGTCAATCCTCAAGAGGTGGGTGTAAAAACAAAACCCCACAAATTCTGAGAAACTCCAGGAATTGATTATGTGTCACGGTGTTGTAGTTTGGCGGAACCATTCGCAGACATTTTTAAATGAAAATGGGTTTAATCCTTAACAACAAGACAAATACAAACTAACACGAACTGTACACGTAAAATGAAAGGACTAACTAACATAAAACGATATACAAATAACGTGTAGAGTATCCACTTGAAAATGAACTAAACAGAGACAAACCGTGAGCC